>PVKB01001024.1:0-199315 GCA_004027205.1 Ctenodactylus gundi | reverse complement strand
GTATCCAGTGAAAATGGGGTGGGGGGGATTTTTTCATGATCAAAAATCATTAAAGAAGTATGTGACCACAAGCCCAGCAATGCACAATGCAAAAAATACTTGAGGGAATCTTTAAGAGGGACAGAGAGATAAGCAACACCAAAGAACATAGAGAAAAGGAAACATCAAGTATAACAAAAAAGTAGACATCAATCTTTTTAAGTTTTATCCCATTAAAATAGTACCAGCTTTCTCAAAAAAAAAATCTGTGGAACTACCCCCCATAATGATTACTTTTATTAGTATTATTAATTTGCAAAACATAATATTATATTTAACACAAAGAATTAAACTTATTTGATGTGCATAGATATTTAGCTGGGGTTGGAGTGACAGAGGCAATGGTTTTGATTTGGGGTATTCTTAGTTTTAAAAACAGTAAGAGTTGGTAAACAAGTGGTTTGGGGGTCTTTTCCCTGAAGCTGTCATTGAGTGGTAAACATAAAAGAATAAGTAGCCTTAGTCCATTGGCTAAGAACTTAGTCAGCTATTAGTTCAACTTGTGACTCTTGAATTTTACTTTTCAATTTCATGTTCTGAAACTAAATGTGTAATAATAGTCTTATTTATTTCTTCCCACTCCTGGTTGGTAAAGAACTCTGAAAAAATTCTGAAATAGCTAAGTATGCCATTGTATCTATTGCTTTATGTGTGATATACTTTTGTGACATAGATTTAAGTTCATTCAATGTGGTGATTTGATACAGACTTAAGCTCATTTAATGTAGCAATTTACTTATTTGGACTCTGATGTAAGTTCAGCCTAAGAAAAATGACTGATGCAATGATAACCTGTATGTCTTTTGAATGTGCACACATTTACTTTTCAGTACTTAGTTAGGGAATTTGAAATTTAACCTCTCTTTTTTCTTTCTCACATTTTCTAGCCTTATGGATTGATTACACTGTTATTTTTCTTTTCTTATGGGGACTGGTGGGCAAGGCCATGCTAAAGAATCTCAACAAAGATATAGTAAGATACAAAAAAAAAGGAGGAACTTTTTTTCATCCTAATAAAGGGCTCTGCTGGACCCAGAGAGGAGGCATCAAGATAGGGCCACTGCATTCTAGGGATGGGAAGCTGATCTAAACAGTGGTAATTTGAGTGGTGCAGTGAGTCAGATGCAGGAGATTAAATATTGCATGCTTTCTCTGATTTGGGAAACCCAAAATATAGGCTTTCTATAGAACCAAACTGGTGTGATAGTGGGAATTAGGGGGGTTGGGGAGGGAGAGGGAAGGGCAAAGATGGGGAGGGGGAAGGGATTTTAATGTTGATGTGATATATATGTGCACAATATACTCAAGCTCATTGTAACCATTATGTATTGCATATGTATATTAATAAAATGGGGGAAAATGAGAATAAATATGATATGATTGGTAAATAGAAAGTCATAACTAGAAGTGAGTGGTTCCATTCCAATGATTATTATCCTTTTAAGAAGGAAATTTGTATACTGACAGTCACGCAGAGTGATAATGTATTAGGAGTTATAAATAATCAAAAGGTGATTTAAAGTATACAGGAGGATGTGAATAAATTACATGCAAGTACTGTGCCACTTTATATATGCAGCTGGAGCTTCTGAGCTCCTGCAGACTTTGGTAGACATTCTGCATGGTTAATGAGGGAACACTGCATATCTTTAAACTAATAAGAAAGCTATTTTCATGATACGTATGTGTGCAAAATCCCCAAGCTCAATGTAATCACTGTATATTGTGCATATACAGTGGTTATATATGTATTTATGTGTAAAAAATTGGAAAAAAGCCCAGTAAGAGACTGCCAAACTATTTTCCAAAATATATTACTTTTTCGCCTGACACTATATATCCTTGCCAGCAACAATACTGTCTTTTAAAAAAACAAATTCCCATTCTAAAAGATGTATAGTGATATTTTGTTATAGTTCATTATTCATACTTTTTTTGCTCAAACTTTTATTTGGTTGTGTTCTTGAGTTTTTTCACATATATCTTGGACTAAAGTCAGTGTCCATAGATATATGATTCACAAATATTTCCTTTGAATGGATGACTTCTTATTTCTTTTCTCTCTCACTTTTCTTTTATAGAGGTAGGGTCTCACTCTGTAGACAAGGCTATTCCTGAACTCACTGTGCTGGCCTGGAACTCATGGCAATCCTCCTGCCTCAGCCACCTGAGTGCTGGAATTACAGGCATGCACTGCTGCACCTAGCTTGCCTTGTTGTTTTGTGCCTTTTCTCTCTTTTTTTCCTTTCCCTCCCTCATCCTCCCTTCTCCTGAGGATCCACCCCAGGGCCTTCTTACTGAACTACATCCCCACACCCTTTAAAAAAATTTTTATTTTAAGAACAGGGCCTCAGGGGCAGGGGGTGTAGGTCAGCAGTTAAAGCACTTGCCTAGCAATGCAAGATTCTGGCTTCAATTCACTACCACCACACAAACTAATCACTGTGGTGTACACTTATAATATCAGGAAACTGAACATTAACAGTAACTCAGATTCTATGTTAAAGTCTTAAGTTTGCAGGTAACTTTTACTTTTATGGAATTATATATATATATATATATATATTTGAACTCCCATAATAAATACTAATAAATACTAGAAATACTAATAAATACTAGAAAACACAGAAAAATGAGTCCTAACTGGTTCTCTGATAAATGCTATTTCTGTACTTTTATGTCAACCTTAAACCTGCCCTGCTTAAATATGAAAGAAAGTGGGATTTGGGGTGGCAAATAAGAAAAAAGAGATGTCTAAGAGTAAATAAACTGAAAGTACAGAATTATCTTATTAGAGAGCTATAGGACTTTGAGTTTGGAGCGTGGTGGCAGACAGGGCTAGAAACCATAAAGCTAAGAAAAGACTATCTCCAGGATGACTAAAGAAGGCTGCTCCTGCAGAGACAGGGATGATGTGTACAGTGTGACACAATGGGTGAAACTAAAGACTCTGGTCATGTCTTCCTGTCTTCCAGAGGATAAATACTGGAAAGAGTTCAAAGGGTAAATGAATTTTTTTTTTGTCTCCATAGCACCTTCCAACTCAGCACCTTGTCTTTTGTAAGTTTGACTATTTCAGAAGACTCTTGAGATCTACCTTTGTATTCACAGTCAGAAGATATTCTCCAAGAAAAAGGAATGCGTACCTGCTCTTTGACCTCAATGTTATGTTCTCCTTCCAGAATAAGGGTGACAGCTTGCATAATTTGCTTGCCATGAGTACTCATTATTTTATCTATATGCTGAAAAACAACGAGAAAGCCACAATTATCATCTGGGAAACACAGAAAATGATCATAGAACTGAAGGCTTCTAAAAGTTAAATAAAATGATATACAGCTGCTTCAAGCACAGTAACACAGAATACAGAACCAAATACCAAAGGACAGTGTTATGCCTTCAAATGTGTATTTTTTTGAATGACCTAACCATCAAAATGGCACAGAGTTGGCCTGACAGAATCAGACTAAAATCACTGAGGATCCTCAAGCGAACAGATACTACAGAGAAAGGAAGCACAATAAATGAATGAATGAATGAATGAATGAATGAAAAGGAGGGGGAAAATATAAGAGACCTGGAAAATATGCTGTAGGTTAACTATCTGGGGACACAAATGTATAAAACTCCAAAGATAAGTAAGGCACAAGTAAGGCACCATCCGTCTGGTCTTCATCCACCCGAAGACCACTGACAGAACACCATCAGGAGCAACCCTATCAGCAAGGCTAACATATTCTGAGGATCTGTAAAGTGAAATTTTCAGAGGTAAATTCTATAAATGTGGGTAGGCTAGGGGGTGTCTATGGAATGGCACAGAGAAGACTTCCCTACAAGGAAACAGCCAAAGGCTTCAGGGAAGTGATTTAGGCACGGAAAACCCATCCTGATCAGGAAAGTAGGCAAGACCAAAGTAACAAAGGTAGATACCTATCTAGCACTAAGGTAGGACCGGGAGATACCACAGGCAGGGCTGGGATAGTGGGTAAGGGCTGCGAAGAGCTCTGAGCACACCTGCAAAGGTTAAAGGTCTAAATACCTATGCATCAACTTCTTGCTGCTCCGGGAAGGAAGTGCATCTGAGTGACACTCAGTTACAGCAAATGCTACTGCTGCTGGCGGCAGAGCGAGAGAGCAACGTAGAGCAATGCATATCCAGGGTTAGCTAATCTGGAAGCCTGGGTGATTCTACTTACCGGCCGAGTAGAGAGGAGATTTCTAAGAAGTCCCAGTGTCTTCATCAGCACATTCAAATCTGAATCTGATAATAACCGGAATAGCTGTTCAGTACTCAAGCTTCGTAAAATATCTGCTTTTATTTTTTGTTCAGCCTGAAATGCCATATTCTGAAAGGATTAAAGAAGTTGCAAGAATCATGTCTACATTTACTTTAAGTTATATTTTACTAGTTAATAATTTTCAAAGTATAAGCAAAATCTGGAGGAAAATTCTTAACTAAGAGTTGTATTATTTCCTGATTACTTGTTATTTGATCACCTATTTTCTCTGTGTCAAGAGAAAGATAACTGCCACTCCTAAGTGTACTTCTATTTGAGGAATATGCTGGATTCTTAATATGGGTATTTGAGATCTTCAGAGTTCTTGAATAAATACTGGGTATTACTAAGTTGCTCAGCCTGTCCTGGAGGTTGTCATCCTCCAGTCCCAGACTTGGAGTAGGTGGGATCACAGGGACGCATGGCCTTACTTAGCTATTGGTTACTTTTGAAAATATCTTTATGGTTATCAAACTGCCTTTTTGTGTACTTTAATAACAATATGACCATTAGTGACTAAAATGTGCCATGAATTTTACGAATGATTTTAAGGTACTCATATATTATGAATGAAAATGAGCACAGGTTCATTAACTTTAAAGTAACTTGAAAATATTTATTGTGTTTGCATTGCTATGCCAGTGTTGGGATAGCTAGGCTGTATCACACAGGCAGTACCTATGGGTAGGAAGTTATGTCCTGACACCAGCAATCCCAGATAGCTGCTAGCTACTTTTTCTTCCCTAATTCACACTGTGGATTAGCCCAGCTTAATGCCGAGATATAATAACATGTCTGAAGGAAGAGAAAAAAAGGGCAAATTCCAAAAAAAAATTTTTTTTTTTTTTTTAAGACAGGGTCTTGCTCTGTAACCCAGGCTGGCCTTGGACACATGGCAATTCTCCTGTCTCTGCTTCCCGAGTCCTGGGATTACAGGAGTGCGCCACCACACTCAGCTTTATGTGGTGCTGGGGAATCAAACTCAAGGCCTTGTGCTTGTAAGCCAAGCGCTTTTAACTGCTGGGCCATTCTTCCAGCCCCCAAACACTCAATTTTGACATAAGAATCTACTGCAAACCAGAGGCTTAAGTGTAGTCACTGCCCTCCAAGAATTTATTTTAGTTAATAAGTTAAGACAAATGAGAGAGTAAGTAATGGAAGAAGCAAGACAGCAGGATAGCGCGAAGAGCACTGGCTGGTTCCCAGAGACCCAGGCCAAAGGGGATCCCAAGGCTTTATATTTTGTGCCAGAGAATACAGCAGCTAATAAAACGGAGACTGTTGTGAATATAATAGTTTGTCTGAATTGTAAGAGTGATATTGTAAGTTCAATTTCTAGCCTTAAAGGTTTGTATGCCAGGGAGTTCTCAAATAAAGTCCCACAGGCTGTTTAAATGACAGAGTTGACGAACAGCAGCAGTTGTATCTGGTTATGCAGGTTTCAAAATAAACTCTTCTATTACAGGAGTTCCTAAAACTCAAGAATAAAGGAACTGAAACTCGGGGAAATCCTCTAAAAAGAAGGTTGAAAAGAAGCCTAGGAAGAAAGTGGGTTTTAAAAAGTCTCAGGAAAGAGTTTCAAGAAGGAAGAACTAAAAGTTGGGCAAAGTTAAGGAGAAAAATAACTTGAAACCACTGGATTTGGTGCTTTCTTATATTATTACTTCTATTCCACAGTTCGTGTGAAAACAGGTTACAGCAGGGAACAGGGAAAAGACCCCAGGCTGGGACAGCGCCTGAACACATTTCACATTTCACAATTAGTAGCTGGGAGCCCTTTGCCCTCACAATTCATTTATCGTCCCTGAGTCCTAGTTTCCCATTTGTAAGATGGATATATACTAATAAGGCTTAAAATATGAATTAGAGTTAAAAAAAGATACTTAGCTGAGTGTCTGATACACAGCAATTAAGTTGTAACTACTATAATTATGTTTTTAAATTCCCTTTAGAAATTTCAATAAAATTTACATTAATAATCTTAAGAAAAAATTGTTCTCTAATCTCATAATCTTTTATTAGAACACATTAGTTAGAAACCTAAAGTAATCCTTTACATACAAATTCTTTTACCTTGGCAAGTTAAATCACTCTGTAAAAAAATGGCATTTGAGGCAATGTAGGTATTCTACAATGTGTATTTTAACATATGCTTTTTGTATACCAAAAGAGGCCTGGTAAAAATTTGAATGTTTAAATTTAAAATTTTTTTCAGTTAAAAGACACATTGCTATCTCACATAATCCCTTCCTCCCCAACAAGCCCAGCTTCAAATACACTTTTCCCTTTATTCTTGACACTTCTGAAGCAATTCTGGAAACTCTTGAGTTCTTTAGTTGTGTTGTTGTGACTGCCTCCATGTCCAGAACCAATTCAAAGTATTTATTTTAATATGGTTATATTGACTTTGGGGAAGAGACGGAAGTCACATGGTATCATTCCAGTGAATAAGGTGAATGAGGACATAGTGCCATGTTTTTACAACTCTGTCTTCCTGCTGGATGGCACTTGGCAGCAACGCTACTTTTAATCTGATCTTGTAAAGACACTCACAGAACAGGACTTCCAGAACTGCTTCAGAAAGTGGCAAGAATCATAGGATAAGTGTGCTTGAAGCAAAGGGGAATATTTTGAGGGGGACTAAAGACAATGCGTTTTTTATTCTAATAAATATAAAAAATTTGAACATTGAACATCTGATCACTCATTGTACAGTTTGTACTTGTCAATTAAAAAATAATCCCTCTGGGGTATAGCTAATTCATCTGTAAGAATCCTTCCTGGCCTATTTCATAAGGCTGTTCAGAAGAGCAAAGGACATATGAGAGTGCTCTGTAAAGCGGTAGTTCTCTATAAATATAGTGTTCATGATGAAAAAAAATTTATTTTCCTAAAATTAGGCAATGGCGAAGTTTCAATATTTGCTTACTTACCACTGGCACTACCACCACCACCATGGAACCCAGGCATACTGTGTCCAAGCAACCTGTTACATTTGAATCTGAAAGCTGAATGATGAGTTTTCTGGGCTTCTGGTCATTAGCTAACTGGGACATAACAGCTAGGGGTTGCTTTGTTTCATCTTGTTTAATTTACATATCACATCCCTTTCTCCTTCCCACCTCTCAACCCCCCTCCATGTCCCCTTTCCCTCTCTATTTTCTTCCATCTTTCTTCTACTATTTTTATGGTTTGATTTTCTCATATTAGAGAAACCATACAATGTTTAACTTTCTGTGTCTGATTCATTTCGCTAAGTATAATGGTGGTCTCAAGGTACATCCATTTTCCTATAAATGACTCAAATTGGTCTTGATTTATAGAGTAGTACTCCATTGTATGTATATATAACATATCTTCTTTATCCATTCATCTGTTGTTGGACATATTGGCTCCTTCTAAGATTTGAAATATAAAGGTTTTAAAACAGAAAATTTCTGACATTTCTTTATTTTGAATTGTGATAGCACCTTTATTCTCTTTGTAAATTAGGACACAAAAAAGGGTGACGCATACCATTAAAGCCCAAATTCCATTGACTCGTAAGGCAGGATTTTCACTTTGAGTTAATCCACAAAGAAGCTCCACAGCTCCTGATTCTAAAATTGGCTGTGATGAAAAAAGGAAAAAGTTATACTTTAGTCAAATGTACAAACTACATGTGTACATACCCTAGCATCTAACTTACGATTTCTTTACTTTTACTGAATTCCAAGCAACTTTCACAAAACAAGAGTGATAAAGCTCCAAAGTCACTTTAAGGAGCTTAAGCACAATTTTCTCCCACAAATCAGCAACAACAAATCTGTCTTGCCTTGCATTTGGAGCTCTGAAAGCATCTGGAGACATACTAGTCATATGTACACTTCACAAAGGTCATTGTGACCCCACTGTCTAGTCCCCTTTATATACTTAACCACCTGAGACTAATGCCTTGCTATGTGCATGTTTGTTTTGTGTATTGCTTACAAGCTACAAGTACAAAGCAACATGTTGGTTTAAGAAAGAACTGTAATAGAACTTCAGATAACCAAACCATCCTTCTTTCAAACTGTCAATTTTATTTCAAACATGGGATAAAAATGTTACTTCTCTGAGGATGACTTTCAGGATTATTTATCAATTATATAAGCAAAAAAGGCTTGTATTTTTTACAGTTATGTCACATTTTCACCTAAAATAGGAAGCTCTACATGACCACTTGCCATAGATATGATATTTAGCTGAAAACAGGCTTCTAAAAATTTCTAAGAAATTCATATTTTAGAGGATTAAGATTTTTCCCATCATCAATGAATGCCTAAAGGCCAACTGCCAAGTGGAATTTAGAAACATCTTCAGAAATATAGGTCTAGCTGGGCCCAGTGGTACAGGTCCACAATCCTAGCATTCTGGGAGGATTGTAAGTTCAAGCCAGGGCTGGACAACTTAACAAGTGAGCAAGACTATGTCTCAAAATCAAAAATAAGAACGTAATTCTATGCAAAAGCCCTGGGTTCAGGCTCCAGTATTGGGGGAGGGGGAGAAAATGAAATACATGTCTGTATACCTGTAAGAGAGCAGTGCCTCTCAAGGCAACATTTTGGAGAGGGTTACACATTCTCTTGTACAAATTATGGTATTTTTAGCATTATGCCAAAGTCGCTAATCATTTCTCTCATTTTATGCACTTATATTCACATTATTTTATCCCGTTTGAAAATAAGAGTGTATAAATCATGCTCCTTTATTCTTAATACTTCAACATGTATTTCATAAGAACAGGATGTTTTCTTAATCATAATAGTTACCAACTTCAGAAAATTAAACTTTAAAACAACCTATAGTTCCTATTCCAATTCTGTCACTTGGTCCAAAACGTTCTGATAGTATTTCCCTCCTTCCAGATCAGGTTTTTTTTTTTTTTGTTTGTTTGTTTTGTTTTTTTGTACTGGAAACTGACCCAGGGGTTTATGCATGCTAGGCAAACTTTGTATCACTGAGCTATATCCCTAACCCTTTTTAAATTTTTCACTTTTGAGATAAGGTCTCACTAAGGTGCCTTAATAAGGCCCTGTTGTGATACTCCAGTCTCAGCCTCCCAAGTAGCTGGGATTATGTGCCACTGTGCCTGAATTTGGACTGCACGCTTGTATTCTTCCTTCCTTCTTTCCTTCCTTTTTTCTTTCTTTGAGACAGGCTCTAGCTCTGTAGCCCAGGCTGGTCCTGAACTCACTGTGTAGTTCAGGCTGGCCTTGGACTCACAGCAATCCTCAGCCTCCTGAATGCTGAGACTCAAGCATGTGCCAAGCCAGGCTTTATGCAGTGCTGGAGAATCAAACTCAGAGCTTTCCACTAGGCAAGCACTTTTAACCACTGTGCCATTCCTCCAGCCTCTGGTTTATTTTTAATATAAAAAATCATCCACTTTAATGGTCTTTTGCATAAGTTAATCCACTTTATTTCCTATTGTACCTTAACTGTTCTGATGGTAGATAAGGCAATCTAAGAGCTTTTCTAAGGATTACCTGTGTGGTACTAACTGTAACCACATCGTGATCAGGCTAAGGCCCATTACAACTGAACAGAGCAGAACAGAATGGAAGCTCTGCCATCCTAACATGGCTTTTCCTTCTTCTAGTTTTAGAGGAATTGCCAGTCTTTCCCCCTTTTGTTCTAAATTTTCAATAACTATCTTTAAACCATCACCTCCTCAATATTGCCTTCCTGATTTCAGTCAAAGACTACAAATGTTCTGCAGACAGGGTGAGTGTGTGTCTATGTGTATGCATGTGTGCCTGTGCACACTGGGATTGAACAGGAGTACTAATGAGTACAACGCTCTATCAGCCCCAAACTAGAGATATAGTAACATAATAAGCTAACTACAAGGTTTCCCCTCTTACTTTATTAATTTTCCCTATGGAAAACAAGCTCAAATAATTTATAAAATGCAGGGAAGAAAAAAATTGCCACATTCAATCCTTCCCCCAACAACTCTAATTAACATTAAGCATTACTATTACAAGATTGATGCTTTCAAAATCCTTGAAATTATTCATAAAATCAGAATACCTGATTTACAAAATTGGATCTTATGTTCCAGTAAATATAATTTGAAAATAGTCCGTGACTTGTGTAATTATTTCTTACATTTGCACTTTTAGGCAGTTGATACTGACTATAATATTTCACTGGTTTATTCATCCATTCATGTGCTAGTGGAGACTGAACTCAGAGCCTTCCCACTGAGCTACATCCCCAGCCCATTTCTGATTTGGAGATAGGAAGAGTCTTGCTAAGTCACTAAGTTGTCCAGGCTGGACTTGACCTTGCAGAATTCTAGGATTACATGTATGAACCACTATTCCGTCTTACACATATATTTTGAGACAGGGTCTCTCTATGTCGCCCAGGCTGGCATCAAATTCCCAGGCCCAAGCAATTCTCCTGCTTTTGTATCTGGAGTAGATATAATAATATGTAGATATATGTTATATATATCTGGAGTAGATATAATAATATGTAGATATATGTTATATATATATGTATGTATATATATCTGGAGTAGATATAATAATATGTAGTATTTATTTATTTATATTTATTATTTTGACAGGATCTTGCTCTGTTGTCTAGGCTGGTCCTGAACTCATTATGCAATCCAAGCTGGCTTTGAACTCACAGCAGTCCTCTTGGCTCAGTTTCCTAAATGCTGGCATTACAGGTGTGTGCCCCATGCCCAGATCATGTGGTGCTGAGAAACTGAACTCAGTGCCTTACACTAACTGGTGAGCTATGCCTCTAGCCTGATAATACTTTTCAATAAGCTGAATATGTTAGGTAGAGTAAAAGGAGTAACAACCACATTTCAAAATGTATAATTTATTTGCCTGTCACACAAATCAAACAAGTCAGAAGTAGTTTTTAAACCCAAGTCACAAACTTCAATGTCAAGTGCTATAAAAAGTTATCTGACTAAGCTCCAGCTGGACCAGCAACAACTAGAAAGGGAAAATCAATACTGACCTCTTTGCTTGGAGAAAACTCAAGAAGAAGATTACATAACATGGATGATGCAACTACTAGGATTTCATCTGGTGCATTTTGCAAAACCTATGTAATTTAAAAAAAGACACCATTAATGGCTTGGAACCATAGTAGTGAAATATTAAAGACTAAATAAAAACAAAGGTGGCCAAGGCAACTTAATGATACCCTATCTGTCTATCTGTCTCTCCTTTACACAGACACACAGACACACACAAATACACACACAGTGCACATACACACACAATCTTTCAACTTGATTTATCATATTAGAGATAATATATAAAATATAAAATTTAGAAGCTGATACCTGACACCAACCAAAGAGAAATTCACCAAAATAAAGAACCAAAACATCCACAAAATTTTAAATTATTAATAAAATCAAATGCCTGCTCTCATTTAGTCTGTTAACTAATAGTTTAAGACATGAGAAACAAAACAGAAAAATCAGCAGATAGGGATATGTAACTAGCCTCTGACCCACGAGGAGCCAAAAAGTTTTCTGAAACAAACCACTGGCTTACTTCCAACCTTTCAACACTATACTTTAAATGTACAAAAAATCATAGTTTGACAGTAACTGTATCCAAATATAACCAAGTCACAAAGTCCTCCTAGACTATTCATCAGACCTTTCCATTGGAAGAACAAGGCAGCAAGCATGCTACTCCATTTTTAATTTATATAATAGAGGGGTGATGAGTGAAGGAACCAGAGAAAATGGCTCTAAATGCAAAGGGAAGCAGAACAATTTTTTAAAATCTTGAATTGATAATCAATAAATCAAGATAAGCTGTTACTTAAGAAAAGCAGAATCTGAGAAAAAGTATGAGAATAAAAGAAAACATTTCTTAACCAAGGAGAGCCCTCAAAAACCCAAATCTGGCACCAATGGTTTTGGATACGGCACTGTGGATCGAAGTGGGCCCCTGTGGGGGTGGGGAGGGAGCCTGCAGGCTCCCAAGTCAAGTACCTTCCCAGTGTGGAAAGGAACCGATGCTGTGGTTGGTGAATGCGGTGGGTAGGGGAGTGAGTTAGTGATTCTTAATAAGGTTCAGGAAGCAAAAGAATAGCAGAAAATGAGGACTACTCAGAAGAGTTGCCCCATGTCTAACAGGGTGAAACAGGGTAAAACTCAGGGACGATTAACATTAGACGGAAACGGATCAAGTTTAATGTCACAGGCTGCATAGGCAAAAATCCTCCCGGTCCTTGCGCCTTCAAAGCTCACGTCACATTCTTCCTGCCTGAGGTCCCTCTGCCAAGTGGATATTCCTAGTCTAATTTGAAGCTTTAAAGAAGGAAAAAACAATGTAGTTAAAAAAAAAAAAAAGTTTAGTGGTCCACCGTGCCTGGAGGCTTTGCTTAGTATTTAGTAAGCACTCAAAACCAAACCAAGCCTCCCAAAAAATCCTAAATAAAAAATTTCGTGATGTAAATGTGAAGCATACGGTCATATACACACACAAAAAGACTACAGATCAGGTCAACCTGTTGTTCAGTACCATATGAGGGATGACATTGTTCGCAGTGGCTTGTTCTGAATTCAGCTTCTTTTGCCCTGAACCCATATATTTTTTTTTTTCAAATAGTGAGGGTGGACACATCAAGAACAGACCTAATGTCCAAAAAATCACATTAAAAAGTACACAAGAACTGCCAAAAGATTAAGAACACATGTCTTTTCCTCTTTATGACTAAAAATTACAAAGGCATTTCTGGATTAAGTTTAAAGAGTGATACTAAATAGGGAGATTTGATGAATAACTAAAACTGTAGTTTACAGAAGATGACTAGACTTGCATTTCCCTTTCACATGTGAGATGCTGGACTCAGAAACATTCTGTGGATTTGCAAATGCTCAGAACATCAGATTCAAGCTGACACATGCTTGAAATGCCTTCAACAAAAATAAGAAATACTCCCAGACCCAGGGGGTGCTGCTGGCTAGCAGTTCACAAAGGCTTTATGGGGTAACAAAGGTTTATGTGATAGCCTTTTCTTCTTACCTTCATTAAAGGTTTCCACACAGCGTGATCCTGAAAACTGGTTCGAAGTTGCTGTACAGATCTGGATAAACTGTGCAAACATCTACAAAGAATAATTAAAATTAGCTTTCAAGAAGCCCAAGCTTACTTTTCAGACAAACTGCTTGGCCTTTCACTATTATTAATGCACATGCTAAGTCTCATCTACAGAACAGACAGTAAGTCAACTACTTCAGGGCACCTCATGGAGGCTAGACTCTCTTTTTAGGTAAGTAGTAATGCACTTCTTGTTTCAATTCACCTGAGCACACTTGCCATTAACATTTGGGTTCTGTGCTTGGTTAGCAAAGGACCAGAAAGGAAACAGGTTAAAAACACAGCAAAGAATGTTTATTCAGACCATTTAAAGCTCATACCTGACAGCAGCTAACCGCACCTTGACACTAGACTCAGACAAGCCAGTCACAATTCGGTCCATCATATTTTCAGTCTCAATGATCTGGAGAAAAAGGTTAATGCTGCATAAATAACAACATGAAAATGACACAAACTTTATTGCTTGTAAATACAAGTATGTTAATACCCATTTTAAAAGTTTAACATTTTTGGCAAAAGGTTTTACCTCTGGAACAATCATTCTGTAGTGGGGGCAGGCGGCTCATTAGAAGGGTGGGGCTAGACTACTAACAACGAACCAGGCTGAATGACGGGCATTGAGGGCTCAGTTATATCTACTTTTAAAGACACTGGGAACAAAAAGTAAATGGCATAAGCACTACAGAGACTTTGTATAAACAATCTTGGGGAGGGAGATATAATTAAACTCTGATTAGGCAGATTCTTGCCAAAGTAAGATGAGAGAAAAATCATAGTCAACACTTAGTCCTGATAAAGTAAAATCTGTCAGTCTGTCACCAAGCCACCTTGCAGCTATTTTCTTATTAGGAGCGTTCAAACTAAGTTAAATATTTAGAAAGGTAACCATCACTGTCTTTCTCCAGAGCACTGGACACACTGCATGTAATCATTACGACTGTGAAGCTTTATTTTTTTAAGTTAAAATAAGATAACTTGGAATTTGCCATCATTAAGCAATTTACAGATCCCAAATAAATGGTGTGCAGAGGAAATAAACTTGTGAGAGCCTACAGAAAAAGTCTTTTCCTATTACAATAAAGTGCTAATGTAATCACAAAAACATCAACGAAACCAATCAGTATTTGTTGAGTTCTATTTGCCAAGCGTGTTACATTACCTGACTGAACTCTCACTCTTTAGCAAGTATTGAGTACTCCCACTGATTTATTAGGAAATTAAGGATTGGAGACAATGCAGAACTTTTTTGGGATCAGACAGCTAAACGTAGGAATGTGACTGAGCGCATGTGCTTAGCCACACTTGGAATACTACCTTGGTTACAGAAGCAGTCTCATATTCTTTAGATGTTCCCCGTACGGGCAACTGATAAATGAGAGCCATTACACTGAACCAGCAGAATACTAGACCAAAAGCTCTTAACCTGAACCAAATGCAACAATCCCATGAGTAAAGAAAACTGTCATATAGATGTCATACAGATTCTTTGGGAGAGGACCACACACCTGTATTTTAAAAAAGCTTCTCAGTGAGTCCAGTGTGCAGCGAAGGTTGATGCTCAGTGACAAATAGTAATATAAGAGGACTCAGAAGTCAGGCGTCCAAACAGGAGAGGGTAGGAAACCTCAGGATGTTCAAAGCCAAAAAGCAGTACAGAAAAATGTACTTGAAATTAGCAGTAATCAGAAGGCTATCGATGGTCAAGAGCCAGGAACTAAACTTAGGCAATAGGTTAGAAATGGTAATCTTCTGTGTTTTTTATAGTTTCCCAAATGGCAAAGAATACATATATACTGACTTACTCCTTATTCAGACTACACCTAATCCATCTTTTCCCGTATGTACAGCCGTTCCCTGTCCCCACTATCAGCTCTAGCTCCTATGCCTCTCTTCCCTTTCTCAGCCTATCTACTATTTTTCAATCCTCTTATCCCTACCGTCCTCAACACAGATGTCGGACTGTCCTTGGCGTGTGCTATCCCACCTCAGCGGTATCCTCACTGCTGGCCCTTCAGCCTTGTGCTCACCGAAGAGCCCCATATTCCCCATGGTGCTTACTTCCTACTTCCAATTCTTCCTCCCTTCCTCATGCTCTTGGTCCCTCTGCATCCAAAACCATAGAGTGTATGCTTTTTTCCTGGGACACAAATTGTCATTAACATCCCATTTCTTCTTGAGAAAGGGTCTTAATATGTTGTTCACGCTGGTCTTGAAATGGTGCATTCAAAGTTACCCTTCCACGTAACCAGGACGATAAGCTACCACAGGTCTGTGCTGCTATGCTTGGCTCAATGTCCCACCTCTTACTGAAATCTCTCCCTTTTTTCCTCCTTTTTTGTTCACTCTATTATGAAGTTAAAAAGCCTTTTTATTAACTGAACATGGAGATGCATACCTGCAACACCAAGCATTCTGGGACAATGAGGTAAAAAGATTAAAAATTTGAGCCCCACCAAAACAATTTAGTGACTTTAGCAATAGCCTATCTCAAAATAAAAATTAAAAAATATTTTCTTAAAAAATGGGGCTGACTGCATACAGATGACTGGATAAAGAAGATGTGGTATATATACAGAAAGTATTACTCTGCCATTAAGAATAATAACTTTGGGTCATTTGTAGGTTAATGGATGCACCTTGAGAACATTATGCTCAGCAAATGAATCAGACCCAGAAAGTTTAATATCATATGATTTCTCTAATACGAGAAGACCAAATCATAAAAACTGTAACAAAAAATACAGAAGAAATAAGATGGACACTGTGGAAAGGGAAAAGGAAAACAGGGGGTGGGGGAGAGGATGACAGGGTGGGAAGAGGAAAAGGACGTGATATATAAATTTTAAAAATTTAAAGAAATGGGGCTGATAATGTAACTCAGCAGAACGGTTCTGTGTTTTATCCCCAGTACTGAAAAGCAATGCAAAAACTAAAGAGAAGAAAATAAACCAGCCATGACTCACGAGTTACGCCCTCTCCTTCTTTGCATCTTTATTCGGTCTCAGCTTACTGGATCCCCTTGTCAGCCTGCCTTACCTTCCATTTCCGCCGCTATATAAAAGACAGGAAGTGTCCACTTCCAACACCTGAAACTGTAGTCTCTTCTCCACTTCTCATTATTAAAAGGACCTGTGTCCCAAAGCCTCCGTCTCTTATTTTACACTTTCACTAACATTGTGACTTCAAAACTAGGTCAGTATGAGCAATTCCTAATCTAAAATTCTGACCTAAATTTTTTCCTGACCTCTAGTTTCGTATTTCTGATTGCCTTATGAATACAACATGAACATTCAGTGGAACAATGATCCTTATGGCACCTTTCTAACTATGTCCCACACTGTGTCTCCTACCACCACCATGACCTCCATCTTGGCTAAACCTACATACTTCTTGTATCTCTTTGCCCCTGTCTCTCTGTTCATGTTATCATGCTCACCACATAGCCACTAAACCTGTATTGATTTGACTCCAACTGTTCCTTCCTTAAGTCTCAACTTTCCTTGAACCATACCTTATATTCATTTCATTACCATTTCCACTCCATTAAAGTAGTTAGGACAATATTACGTTTTTCTTGGGGATTTAGTAATGTTTTTCAAATTACCTACTCTTCTATACTACAAGATTGGCAGGCTGACTAGTTACTTCAATCAGGCACTAGTCATTGTTCAGATAGGCATGTCAGCTAGCTAAATTGGCACCTTCAGTACCGAAAGAAACCCTAAAACTGGGAGGCAGAAGTCTCAAGCACTGAGAGAGCTTCTGGTAATGTTCATTAGCCACATCCAACCAAAGATACAGATCTACCAAGGAACAGAATCAGTGTGTTAATCATGTAGGCCTTTAGTAAAGTATATTTTAGTACAGTTATAGGTCATGAATCCCTGAAATTGTGTAATATGGAAAGCCCTAAGTCTACTCAAGACAGGGACCAGATGATTCTATAAGAATGAGCTGAAACTGAGATAATGGCCCATTCTCAACTTAGTAAGGCTGATAAGCAAGGAATCTGGGACAGGGAACAGGGTGGTGATCTAGAAATCAACTGAGTGGATAGCCAACCTAATAGATGAAGCAATGAAATGGCATGTTACAAAGTGGATTCACTGTATAACACTGAGCAGCAACCCGCTGTACTTTTCTGGACCTTTAGTAAAAGGAGAGGGTATAGCAATGATTATTTTACCTCCGATCTTTTGTAATCAACAGGAAAACAAAAACCTGTCTATCTGGGCAAAACTATCAGGTTGTTCAGAAGCAACATAGGAGGGAGGTAGATGAGAAGAGACTGTAGAGTTAGACAGGTGTCAATATAAGGAAGAAGGCAAGGGCAAAGTGGGTACAGCTCCTATTTTTCATTCTTCCATTTATTCAGCAAACATGTAAGGACCTATTGAGTGTAAAACATGGGTTTTTAAACCCACAGAAAGACAGCAAGACAGAAAGAGCCCTTGCTATGACCAACCTCACTGTTGAATGAGCAAATTTAACTAACTACTGAGTGGCCTGGTGCTTGAATCTAGGCAGCAAGAGTGCCGCAGGAATGATGGGGCCACGGGATGAAGGCAGGCAGATAGAATAAGCATCTATATGGGGAAGGCAGGAGAGGCAGCCACTGCCACAAATGACTCATTACTGACTCGGGACTGATAATTAGTAACACTTGCCAGTGAACACCCCAGATTCAGATTAAAGGACAGTAGTAGATAACTGTTAGTGTCCAACTGCTATAGCACTAATAGTGTGGCTTTGCACTTTAATTTTTTTAGGGCTGTATAGTACTTGATATTTCAAGATACTATATAGCTACTAGATGGCTGGTAATTTTTTTTCTCTCTCTGAGTCAGATTATAAAACAGTAGGACCATCAGAAGGCATTCCCTTCAGGGACAAGCTGACTTTCTTCAACCATAATCTATCAAAATGTGGCGGGTAGAAGGCTTAGATTTTTTAAGTGAATCCTATCAAGATTAGAAAGCACACTGAGTGTTTGGCTTACCTTCTCCATCAAAACTACCAGTAAGGAAGAAGGAGAAAATAATAAAAAGTTACAATGTGGACCTATGGCTCTAATTCAAAAGGTAACCAAAGAGATCATGCGAATGAGTAACATATATTAACCAAGGTTTACAGCCTTGAGAGCATTTAGGCCACTTGGACATGGATAATAGGGGCACTATACTAAATAAACTCACCAAAGTGAGGGTAGAAGTATGATTACAGGGAAAGGTTTGGAGAGCCAGAGGGAGGACACTTTTAGGTCAACAGGAAAGGCATGGATGGTTGGTACTGTTACAGTCTTTTCACTTGTGACGGTCTAAGAGAGTGCCATGCAGCTTTCTAGACCTTTCCAGAAAGCCACAAACAACAATAATCCTTATGGCACCTTTCAATGACCACAGTATGTTCCAAACCCTTGGTACAATGGAGGGTGTCACATCCCAGCACCTTGCAAGGCATCTTTGGTCCTTCAAGGTTCAAAGAGCAATGCCTCGTAGAGCTGAAAGTTGTTCTGACTCACGGTTCTTATTTGGGGCGTTCTCAGTCATAGCTCAGCAAATATGCCCTATAGTGCACCTGTTTTGATCTGCTAAAAAGAAAGGGAGATACAGCCCTCTGTTACATGCACAATATGCAACATTAGAAGGGTTTTGGTGATAGATTAAATCGTCAGAACGAAGGAGGCCCTTTCTCTTTCTCCACTTTCTAGGGGCCTGAGTTGTAAGTTTCACCACAGAATTAAATCACCACATAGTAAACTGATCAAGTTTTATATCAGCAGTCTAGATGCTGTGTGCCATTAGTATTCATGACTACATGGTTTTGCTAAGCTTTTTGTGCCTGGCACTGCAGGTCTTACAAGAGTGAACAAGGATCTATTTAAATAAGATGAAGTCCACTATGAGGATGAGCCCCTGATGCCATGTGAAGGAGAGGGGCAACCAGGTATACGGGGTCATGGTGGAAAATCAGAATTCAGATAATACTCAGCAGTTCATGGCACATATGGAATCACCAATAACTTGAAGACAGCTTTCAGGTATAAAGGAATTTTCCCACTATCCATGAACTCGAGTAGACCTAGAACTTAGCTGCGATCGGACATAAGCCATCTTCTTCCTCAGGGCCTATGAAGAGCTCAAAGAATCAGAGACATGGTCTTCAAAAAACCCAAGACCCAATTACACTTTTAGTCTGACTTAGTATGAAGCATTCTTCAGACTGGACTTGGAACTATATTCAAACTAGGTCAAGCAAAAGAGGGACTTTACCTAAGCGGATTCTTGGTGGTATCAGTGAACTCAGACAATTCAAAGCAAACGGGCTTGAGGTCAATGGAGGAAGGACAAAGTAAGTGGTCATTCTCTTCACATCAATTATTTATACCAATGTGCACAATAAAACTAGGCAAATACTATTTAATTCGAAATGGGCTATGTGAAAGGTTCCCAGAAAAAAATGCTCATGAATTAACCAGGAAAAGCAAAAACCTGGAATTGAATGTTAGAAGTCAGAAGAGACAGCCTCCTAAGATAGTAGATAAATTATCAAATCCAGAAAGTCTAGTTGAAGCAGCCTAGCAGGGCACTGTACAAGAAAGTTAGAAAGAAGAATATGTAACAGAGATTGGACCTGTTGGATGAGGGCGGCAATGCTTTGTCTCTTAGGCATCAATAATTTTTTTTTATACAAGGGACAGTTACTTAAAGTCTAATCTATCCTCTCTTCCTCTCTCTGGAGATGAGTGCTATGAACACCAAGCTTCATGTCTGCCATAGGAGACTAGCATTAGAAATGGAGTATAGATTGGGGCAGAAAGAGACGGGTAAGGTAACAAGGCAGACAGCAGAGTGAGATAATCATAGAAAGCAGTTTATCTGGATGGATTCACAAAACCAGCAAAGGCCTGGGGAGAGATCTGCTGCCGAAGATGGAAAACATATTTAGGAAGTGACTCTGTATTCCCACAAGATGACCACAGCGTATTTAAAGGACATGATGCCATCTAAATAGATAATGGGGATTCTTGAGCACCTAGTATTTACAATTTCTGAGTATATCTTGCAGCATTTCTCCTCAGAAAAACAAAAACAACAAAAAACCCCCCAAAATCCTCCAATAGTACATGGTCTTCTCTAAATCTAAGAGGGGAATCTGAAATGTTCGTTCTAAAATAGGTTCAGTTAAGAATCAAATTCTCTTACTACATTCCTGTGTGGCATTAAAGGCAAGAGACATAGCTGTGTGAGAGAACAAATAACATGTTAATTTTTGAGCTAATATTAAAATCTGAAGACATCTTAGGGCCCTCTACAGCTAATGATACACTGGGTTAGGCAAACAGGGACACAGCTGGAATTATCTAATGTTTTTACTTCTAAGTGGGTCCTTTCTGCCTACTGCACTGTAAAGATGAGGTTTGTATCTAATCCTAAATAAACTGAGATGACTTTAAAAATAGGAAAGAGGTGAACTCTAAAAAGTTATCAGTGCTGTCACAACTAGAAACTGTATACTAATATCCTAGACCAATAAAGATTTATATACTACAGCAGGCAAGATGGTCATCAGGAACAAACTATCTTGACATGGAGGGAAAAAGATATTTTACAAAATCTTCAAAAGAAAAAAAATGTCAGTATCAACATCTCAGCTTTGGTTTGAGATATAAATGGCAAAGGTCAGAAAGGATGCAAACCAATGAAGATAAAACATCTAGAAAGAAACCACAACACTTAATCTCACTGTCTTTTTAATTCAGTTCCTTTCTTATCTGATCTTTATTATAAAATCAAGCCTTGGCGTCTGCATATACTAGCCTGAGGGAACTAACTTCTCCCGTTTTCTTGCCACAAGCCTCATCCGCACAGCCCCACCCAGTTATGGAGAACTAACTGCAGCCCTTCCCAAATACAGGCTGCATGGGATCTCGGTACGTCTTTCTGCATGTTAGCATCATTCTAAAAGAAGGAGCAGGTTTTTGTTTTTTAAACTAAAGACTCCTGAGAGAAGAAGAAATGTTCAGCTTCTCCTACAGCAGATCCATGATCAGTATCTCATTTTGGAGTCTCAGTAAACCTTTTACAAAATTCTCTCATGTCTTCCACTGTGATCCACTTCCATATTCATACCAAGTTTCTAACTCCACGGTCTTGTATGAACAGAATAATGTTTGAGAAGCACGGGGGGTGGGGGGGGGGCGGGGAACAGCCACAGAAGTAAAGGAGAAAAAATAAAAAAACTGTAAGAGTCAATCTGCAGGGCTTTCTTTTGGTCCTTTCTTTTGAAAGTACTGAGCTAAGTCAACATCTAACCTCTTCCCCAGCCTGACAGTACTGAGGCCAGGCAGCAGTTCACTTTAGAGGTACTGAACAAAGAGGACGGGTTCTTATTTATGGTGAACCAACTCACGACCTTCTGTATTTCATTTCTGCTTAGAAGCTTCAAGTAAATTTATAAATTTTACCTGAGCATTCTCAATTTTCCTCTGAGAAAAGGTTTCATTCTCTAGTCTAGGGTGATCTTGAACTCACTATGTAGCCCAGGCTGGCTGTGAACTCAATGGTAGTCCTTCCACCTCAGCTTCTGGAGAATCGGGATTAAAGGTGTAAACCATTAAGCCCAGCTTATGTGGCACTGGAGAATCAACACCAGAGTCTTGTGGAGTACTTTAACCACTGAGCTATATTCCTAGTCCTCTTAATATCTGTCTGTGTGTCTTTCTCAGCTGGGGAATGAACCCCAAAATCCTACCTTACCCTATCTTTTTTTTGGGACAGCATTTTACTAAGTTATCCCAGCTGCCTCCAAAGTTGTGATTCTTCCCAAGTAGCTAGGTTTTACAGGTGTGTACCACAACATTTTAATTTTCTTAATAGCTGGGAACCTCACTCATGTTTGATGTTCAGAACAAACATTCAAAGGAAGTTCTAAGCTCTTCTGTAATGTTTCAGTTCAACTTTTTCTACCCCCAAAACCAAGATTATAAACATTACTATGTCAGAAATACTAATATACATTAAGATATCTGTAATTTTTTTCTCTACATGAGTTCAATTTTTCACTAAGTTCAATCATTACAACCGAACCAGTCACTGAATTATTCTATTTTAACATATAATTAAAACTATTACAAATTCAATTCAACAGAATTACAAACTTTCCTCCATCTCCTGTTTGTCACTCAGAGAAAAGAGTGGTACACTGTCCAGAAACTGCAACACAGTGGCCTTGTTCAGTCTATTCCGCTACATACCGAGGCACACACCTCACAGTGGTGATTATCCTCCAGGTCAGCTGGCTCAGTTTTATAGTCCAGACATACATAATTTACTTAACAAATACAAGCACAATACTTATAATATTCCAGGTTTTGCTTTCAAGTAGCTTATGTTCTAGAGACTCATGCCACATCTTAACAAAGGAGCAACTATTAAAAAGAAGATGCAAAGTATTTCAAAGTGCTGCTTCCCTCGAGTTTGCATCTATTCCACTAAAAGTCATCCACAAAATAAAATGCTGAAACAGTATCTCCCTATGACAATACTAATCAGTACAGTTTTTCTCTAGAACAATACTTTGCAATAAAACTACATCCAGATATTATTCTGACAAAAAATATTTAAAATTGATGCAAAAGACACATAGATACAGAGATTCCTCATTCTTTGGGCCAAAACTTGTGAAACAACTAATTTTAATATTCTGGAAAGAGAAAGGTGAAAAATATTTCAAATAAACTTCTAAGAGATAAATCTTTCAAGACACATTCACAATAGTCTAACTATAGTCAACTCTTTATCACATTTGAGTGTATTAGTCATGGTAAAGCTAGCTTTCAATGTGCTTAAGACATTTTAAACACACATGAACCCTGGAATTACTATGTACCAATTTAGTCTGATCTCCGTAATGACAAGGTGAGCACTCCACAAGGTACCTCTGCTTCACTCTTGGGCACATAAGAGATATATCATAAATGTAACATGATAAACAAGACAGATGAATTAAAATATTATAATACTTAGTACCAAAACTTATTTAAGAGAAATGATCTGTGATCTCACTCTGATACGACTTTGCATCCAACAAATGTAAACTATTTGCATCAAGTTCTCTCAACTCAGTATTTTTCTTTCCACCAGTTTTGGACTAATCATATGTTCACTCTATGAAGTTTCCTGACATTCTACATCATAATTTGGCTCTAGTAATGGTATTTAACTCTTCATCAGTAACATATTAGCTGGGAGCATAGGCACTGGAGTCAGTGACCAGGACAGGAGGTAAACTCTATCACTTACTACATGTAGAGAAACAATCCAGTGACAACGTCATACTGTCAATGCTTGATAATGCCTTTCTTCAGGAACTGAGTGGCCTCTGCCGCTTCCTCTCCTGGTTTTGGTGGGGCCTCATTTCTTTCTATGGTCCAGTACAAACAGTCAAATAGGAAGGGTAGTTTTTGATAGTTTCTATTTCATGAAGTAGTATTAGTACAACGGAGCAATTTTTTTAGTAACTGCCGGACAACAAATATTTTAGGCTTTGAGGACCATATGATTCTACTGTTATATACAACACAGAAACAAATGAACATAGCTATACTGGAATAAAACTTAATGGGTACAAATCCGAATTTTATTTACTTTTCACATGTCAGAACAGATTACTCTTCCTTTGTTTCCTCCCTCTATTTAAAAATGCAAAAACTATTCTCATCTCAATGCAATGTAATTTTGTTCTCACTGGGTACAGGCCTATAGACCCCTGTGCTAGCATTTTAATAACAGAAGGGTGCAACATCAGTCCTGAGTCTTCACCAGAGACTCAATTTTTTCAAGGTCTACTTTTGTAAATTTTTTAATTATTCAAAACACTTCATCTCCAGATAAACTGTTTGCAAAAATTTGGCTATGCCATTCACTTTTATGAAATACTTAAAAGATTCAGTAAAGATCACATATCAGCCCATTTCTTAGCATGTAAGTTATCTGTGTTTTAAAAATATATTATAGATATTATAATACAAATATAATAAAATAAAATAAGCAACCTGTATTTCACACTTAAAAGAACTCTACATAAATGGTTTAAGCAACTACAGAGCTCATATAATATCAAACAATGTATTTCATATCTACGTTTAGATAAATTAAGATAAATATCTGTTACTTTATTTTACAAATACCTCTCTTATGTATATAGCATTATCACTCTTGTGTTTGCTTCTTTCAGTATGCTGAAGGTCAAGGCTCTCACCACTGTGGGCAAGGGGCAAAACCTGGTTCTGTCATGGTGATCTCTTTAAATATACTTACCATCAGGAATGAATGTTGCAGGGTTCATTTAAAATTCTTTGGTAGGTCAGCTTTAAGAAAACAACTAATAATTCAGCCATAGATCAAGTAAAGAAATTACCAATCCTGAATAAATCTGTTGCTATCCAGCAGCAAAGCCAACAAGTACTAAGCACAATATTTCTGTGGTACTATCGAAAAATCTTCGTACTGTTCAAGGTGCTTGTTTCAACTGCAGGCTAAAGCTTTGAAATAATTCCTTACATCTGTCTAATTCCATGACAGAGGCAAATACAGAAATTTGATGATGTGCTTTTTATGACCCTTTAGAATTACCAAGCTTTGTAAAATATTTAGCAAAATAAATCCATGATAAATTTATGCCATTAACCAGAAGGCCAACTGGTGATAAAATCAAGCTATAACAAATGATAAAATGTTCAAAGTGAAAAAACGCTTAGTAAGATTTTTAGATAGCAGAAAAGCTATTGAAGAAAAACTGACCCAAACTTACAAATATATATATTTAAAAATTTATAGCATTAAAAACACAGAAAAATTTACATTTGTTTGAAATGTGAACATATTTTGGAGTTGGTTTCATATAAATGACAGCCCAAATAACACAATGAACATGGACAGTAATATTTACATAGCCAAAGATGGAATATATCTTCTTTTCTCAAAACATCTAGTATTTATGAGTTTAGCTAATTATTGATTTGTATCATATATTCTATTTAACACCAAGAAAACCAAACAAAACTACACTGTGTGCTTTGGGTGGCATGCTAGGATAATACAGTTTTAAAACTTAATCTTTTAAATATATTTTAAAATAAGACCAAAACATCTTGTTATTAACAAGAGATAATCTACAGAAAGAATATATGAATTTGAAATACAACTATTTTCTTACTGGAATGAATCAATAGTTCTGAAAATTTACAGCATAAAATCACTTTCTTCACCATAAACCTTTCTTTTATATACATTTCTAATGTTGTTCATTTTTACCTCAAATACAATAAAAATATACAGTATTTATTTTATTCTTCCAATGAAATCATTTAAGATAATCTAATAAATGCTTCCATTTATGAGCACTTATTATGTAGCACTCATCATGCTAAATACTAGAAATAGATTTTATCTCATTCTCACAGCAACTTTACTGTTATACCTTCCTATGCTAGGAAAAAAGAGGTTGGAAGAAAAACTTTCACTGTTCTTTTTTTTCCTCTCTCTTTTAGTTCTCTCTGCTATCTATCTTAATAGGTGTGCATGTATACATTTATAAAAGAAATATATGTGTATATAAAATTTGTTTAAAGAATAAAAAGCAAACTAGGCATGGTGGAGTACCTACAGTTCCAGGTACTTAGCGCTTGGGAGGCTAGGCAGAAAAACTGGTTGTGCCTAGGAATTCAAGGCCAGCCTGGGTAACACAGTTAGACTCTGTCTCTTAAAAAAGAAAAAAGCAAACAAAAAACATTTCATCCTTGCCAGTATTTTTCACATATGTCCTATAGGGTGATATTGATTTGATGACTTTTCTCTCCACAGAGAACAAAAACCTAACAATTTGTTTTCAGTTCATGAAAATTTAAATAAAAAATACTAAGCATTAAAAATGCCCCTTCAAGCTACTCTATTCCAAACTGATTTAAGAATATCTCCACAGGTATCAACAAGTACATTTTAATTAGTTTCAAGTAATTCTTTGAATCCTCTGCAAATTCTTAATGATCATTTTTCTCTGGTTCAGATTTTATTATAAACTGGATCTGCGGGCTGTGTCTCATGTCTATCTCCCTTCTCTCTGCCATCCTCCATCCATCTAGTGGACAGTGCAGTCCAAGCAGTCTGTGCAGAATTGAATTAAATTACTGACCTTCCAAAAAAACCAGATTATTAAGTATGAAAGTAATATATCCTGTATCCATAATAATGCTCTACAAAATAGGCTGATTCCTAAGGGCAAATTAATTTCTATAAAATAAATCACTCTCTTATCCCTTGAAAATTTAGTCAAGATTCATACTTATGAATTCTATGTTACTTAAGTCACACAGCTGGAAAAGAGGGAAAACCCCCTCCTATACTTTCTAATTGAGAAATGATGGCCAAAATTATTTTGAAATAAATTATTTTCTTTTTGACCTTTGTACAGGACATGTGTTTGGGACTGCTTGCCTTTTTAAAAAAATGACAATTCCCTGCCTTTTCTCTATGCTGAATACAGTGAAATTCCTTGCCCATATGACCAAATATGTATTTTCCCCATTTAAAATATTGTTTCACACAGAATTTTTAGTAAGGCCAGAAAAGTTCCTGTTGCAAAGAGAATCATTATGTAACTTGATATAATAGGTATTGAACCATTTAACACAATTACGCAATATGGCTCACTCATCTATTTGTTTGTTCATTGTTTTCCTTCATTCATTCTTTAAACATTTATTAAGTGTCAAGTATGCACAGACAGTGTTGTAGATGCTGGGAGTACAATAATGAGCAAAACATAAAAATCTCTGCCCTCATGGAGCTTCCATTCTAGTTCCTCAAAGGTGTACCCTGCTAAAAGATAAGTATTTAAATGTAAAAGAAAAGCTTTCTGATGGTCAGATGACCTGGGGAAGTAAGAGCTGCAATAAGACCTTCATTTAGCATTTGTAAAGTTTTTCTTTTTATCAAAAATAAAAATAACATTCTGGCGAGTTTATTTTCGTGCATTTCAATTTACATTTTACTACTACTAATTTTCTTCAACTTACCCTAATATTTCTGACAAGTTTTATTAGTTGCTAGAAAAAAAGAAGAGGTAATCCTTTTTCAACTTCCAATACAGTTATTAATGGGTATCAAATGATGAACTTCGTAAGGGCAAATTCTTTGTTATAGAATTGGCTTGAAAATCAAAGTATAATTTGTCACTGCTTCCTCTGCATTACTTGACCATTACTGGTGATGCCAGTACTTGAAAGTTTACTGATCCATTTGCTTCGTACTGTAACTTCCTTCTGCCACGTCATGAACTGGACTTCTGCTTCCTAATTAGCTCTAATAGGAAGTAAAGGCTATCATTACAAACTATACTTCTTCCTGCAGAGTAGAGCTAATGTTTATGTGGCACAGATGTTAGTGCAGTAACCGCTAATGTAGTCTGGACCCTCTTCCAATGAATTCTCCACTCCTGCCATGCCCTTACTTTCCTAACTATAATCCACTCAGATTCAGGATTGATCATTAAAGGCAATTCAAATTCTTCTAAGTTCAACTGTTGTCAGGCTCAGTCATCCTCCATTTTTTTCCTGGGTTTCTTCACTCTCTTCACATCACAGAAAATGGTAATGTTTCTTACTCTCACTTGCAGAACCCTGCAGTCCTCCCTCCTTCACTCTTCTGGCAGAACAGAAGAAGCTAGAAAATGGGCAAGTATGCCACAGAGTGATACAGGATGCGAAGCTAGAAATTAGAATACCAACTTTGCCTGCACAGGGTACAGAGACATCCAGGGACACTACATGAAATGGCACTCTGTATGATTTCTGCATTTTCACTTTTTATACTTATTCAACAGATATTTATTGGCTACTTACTAGGTTCCAGGACCAGTTAGTTTCTCTTAACAGGATTATACCGACACAGCTCCAAAGCCAAGATTTCTGACTTCAAGGTTATATTCAGTCTTCACCTTAATTTTGTCTGGGCCAAGGAAATGGTATCAAGAAGTGAAAGCACAAAAGGTCTTTACAGTAAAGTCTTTAGAACCACTAAGACCGAGAGACAGTTCTATGAAGAGGGCAGGTTGGTTTTCTTTTCTTTTACTACTGTGTATACCTTCCCTTGTCTCGTATTCATTTGCTTTTGTTCTCTTTTTTATTCAGCTTTCTTTCCTTAACTGGCCAAAACAGAGTACTAGGGTACATACTGTGTTCACTGGATTATGTTCCCCTTTCAATTTAAAAAGCAGACCAATTAAATATTTTTCACTAAAGCAAACAAAAAATGTTTGCTGGTTTTTTTGTTTATTTGTTTCTTGATGGTGACTAGGAGGAATGGTCCATAGTTCTTGAAATTTCTTTCAAAGTATTAACTCAATTAACTAAAATTCCATCTTAGCAAGCATAAATGCTATACTAGTAAGACAATAATAAACATTATATTTTAGAAATCTGTACAATAAAAGGAACAGAATCAAAATTCATAGACATAAGTGATAAGAAATATTTCATGGAGAAAGTAAATTAAAATTTAGCAAAATAATTAAAAAATAGAAATAAATGCATCCACAGTAAAAGTTATCATTTTTATACATGGAAAGTAAGAATTTTCCACTCCTAAAACCAGTCTTCATATTTGTTCACAAAACTTCATCTTTTTCATTTTACAATTTCTCTCTCAGTGGGTACTATGAACTGTAAGTTAATTAAAACACTTAATTTCCAAAAAATTAAATATCATCCTAAAAAACTAAAGAATCCCCATCACATAAGAATGTCACAGAATCTTTTTACCACACAAAAAACTATAATTAATAATTATAACTTATTCTTTATTTGTCATCTTTCTACAGAAATCATCAAGAGTTAGCCTTACCAAGAAATTATACATATTATAAATACAAATTTTAATGGACTACTGATAAGAATGTTAGATTGCAAGTATTTCTAGAACATGATACCACAAATTAAGTCAATTCCAAAACAACAGTTTATTAACAAAAAAAGTACAAAGAAGTGCAAATAGACATCCTATTTCCCCCATTATTATCTGTCAGTCTCCCTTTCAGTCCATGACATGGTCTTTTAGGAGCTGTAAGAATAGGCAAAATACTCCGGCCTTAACAACCAACTAACCAAATCATCATGTATTTAAAAGATCCTTCTCTGTAATGCACTACAGACCTAAAGTGAACAAAACAAACTAGGAGCAATGCCTAAAAATCATGTTTAGATACACGGAATGTTGGATCACTGGTATGTTTACCTTGAAGTAGAAGTTGACAGGTGAAAGTTTAAAGCTTTCAGAAATAATTGTTTTCATGCAAGTACTAAAAATACTTCAAATGAGGTAAAAAATCTCTTGTCACTGAACTAGATTGAGATACACAAAAAACATTCAGTATTCTGTGCTTTTTGGGCACTTATTTTTAAATCCAACCTACTCTCATACATCTCATCTTACTGCTATCAATTCAGTTTCTTCAAGGATGGTTCTTTTTCAATTTATTTCAACAAAGTTAAAGTTGTTCCATATTTCTGTTTCTACAGGCCTAAAGTACTTTGCTGAACCATGGTAAATGCCAATTTCTTTTCTCTCAAAGTGCTCCTTAAATTAACAATAAAGATGGAGAAATTCAATAAATTGTCATTTACAATCAATACTGCCTAATTGCTCTACTATGGCTCCTTGAGACAGAACATGTGGTTTTGCTCACTGATGTTTTTCAAGGACTTGTATAGAATTTATTAGATTATAAGTGTTCTTGAGTAGTAAGCTCCACTCAGTTTTTTAAAGGGAGCCAGGTCAAAATGCTACAATTTAATCTCATGTAAAACTATTCTTATATAGAACACAGTTTAGTATCAGACTAGAATGTAGTAACATAAGAAAGCTATACAAAGGACACATTTTTAGGGAGCTGGAAAATTCAGATGACCACTCACTAAACATAAAATTATCATTCCACAAAGATTTTATTCACATTAAACTTGCACAGTAGCAAAAAAATTAAAATTAAAAAATTAAAAAACATAAAACTAAGCCACATATCAAAGAACAGTATACAATAGAGATTTGAACTTCTCAATGGCATTGGAAGGATTTTCCATAAATAACATTTACAATTCTAGTAGTGTTAGGTCTTTCAAGGTGTCTGAGGCTTCACAGTGCTAGAATTGATTTTTTTTTTCAGAACACATGCAAAAATGTGCAACATAATAATCCATATTAATGACACAAAAAAGAGCAGGCCAGTTATTTGTCATTCCGGCAAGGCCATGCCACTCTATGTTCTAAAAACAAACAACCCCCAGATCCAGGTCCCATTCATTCTTCAATTATGCCTTTTGTCACTCTGATTTATTATATTCAAGCAGTCACTGTTAGTGCTCTTCACCAGGACTTTCAGGTTGATGTCACGCCCTGCCTGCTGGCTGTCAGGACTGGGGGACGCCCCTCTCCCAGACTCACCTTCTTCCGGATGTCTTCATCATTTGCTCCAAGAGAGGCATAGAGCTTGAATGCAGCCTGGCGGAGTTCATGAGCATGTTTTAAATCATGATCAAGCTATGGAAGGTAAAAAAAAAAGTATGTTTCAATTCAGTCCCTATGTTAAAACTTCAATACAAATAACTGACATTGCTCTATGAAAAACTTCTGTGAACATCTTGAGTCCTTTAAATGTGTTGTTTCTAGTTGATAGTTTTAGTGGCTCTGGTGAAGGCTTGCAGCAGGCTCTTTAAAATGCTCCCCTCAGAAAGAAGGCAAAACTGAGGCCTTTCTATCCCCAGAAAACAGCTGATAAACTGAATGGCATTCCAGTGATGTCTTCAGGAGGTTTTCTTAATCATTAAGAGTAGTGCCAGCCTAATTTCAGCATTTAAGAAGCTGCAGAGAGACCTTTGTGAAAACCATTAACTAAGAATATTCTCTGATAAACATTATTACCTGTTACAGCGCTCTAACACTTATGTTCAGGGGATTGTTTTGTTTTCATTGAGAAAATTATTAGGATGTTACAATTAATACTATCTTCCAACATATTTATAAATGGCTAATCTACCAATTCTTCTTTATATATGATTTATCCACAAAAATACCGTAAAACAAAATAAAAGCATGTTCTCAAGGCACTGTTAATGACTATGAACCAGTACCTATACAAGGCATATCAGTTATATAAATAAATTTAAACTAAGAGCCATAACATTTTATCTAAATGATCATCACTTTTGCAAAGAATTTACCTTGTAAAGTTTCACTCATCCAATATTGTATGTGTGGCTTACAACAGTCTGAGACCTTCTTTTGAAACTTTACCTGATAGTGGTACAGCTTCCAGCAATGAAGAGTTTTAAGTTAACTGTTAGTGATTGTGGTATGCGAAGATGGGGGAAATCAAGCTGAGTAATACCATCTAGTATTACAAAAAATAAAAAAATAAAAAATAAAACTCTTTTAGGGTGGCTCTAAGGCAATTCTTAATAGTAGTTCCAAAAATGTTTTGAGCACAAGTAGGTCCTGATGGATTACAGAAGGAGCTGTACAATACACAACAGTTGGTTCTTAAGCATCCACCTGTGAAATCTTAACTACATTCTAGCCTTAACTTGCAAATTACAATGCTGACCTGAACTAGTACACCATAGAAAATCACACATTCATTAGCATGTGAAAATTCTTCTCTATTGCTATCTGTACTTTTATAATCAGAAAACTTTGGACCCTACTGAAAAATGGGCAAAAGAAATGAGACAATTCACTTAGGAAGAAGTTCAAATGGCCAATAAACACATGAAAAGATGTTCAACATCCCTACTCATGCCACCTAACTCCAGAGAGAATGGCCTATATCAACAACTCAAATAGCAATCAGTGCTGGAGAGGCTGTGGGGAGAAAGGAACCCTCTTGCACCGCTGGTGGGAATGTAAATTGGTACAACCGCTATGGAAAGCAATATGGAGGTTTCTCAAAAGTCTGGAAATAAATATCCCCTTGATCCAGCGATACCTCTCCTGGGAATATTCCCCAAAGAGTTAAAAACAACACATAACAGAGATACATGTACAACCATATTCATAGCAGCACAACTAACAATAGCTAAAATATGGAAGTCACCAAAATACCCACCAACAGACCAACGGATACACAAACTGTGGTATTTATACACAATGGAATACTATGCATCTATAAAGTCCAACAGAGTGGAGGCTTTTGTAGGCAAATGGAGGAAACATGAGAATATCATATTTAGTGAAGTGAGTCAGAAGCAGAAGGTGAAATATCGAATGGTTTCTCTGATATGAGAAACTCAGATTCCAGATCACAATTATCTCCCAGAACTTAAAGTGAAAAATAAAGGGAAAGGGGGGGCAGGGGGTAGATGTGGGAGTAGGTAGTGGGTGGATCAAAAGGAAAGCAGGGAAGGTCTTGTTACCTTGACTAGATATGTATGTGCACAAAATGCCCAAAACCAAGGGAAAACTTAAATTTTGCACTTATACATATCAATGAAATGGGGGAAAAAGAAAACTTTAAATAGTCCACCACCAAAATTAAAGATGATAAAACAGACTTACACAGTTTTGGTAGTAAGTGGTTATTTAAGAAAATTATTATTCTAGTCTTACTGTCATGGAAGGAAATGGAAATAAACTCTTAAGAGCAGGGATAATATACATTCTATTTAAATGAGTTACACGTGTTTATGCTAAAAAAGCTATGTTTCCTTACTCTTATATACAGTGAAACATTTTTCATTGCCTTGTTAGATCAGTCATTTCAGAGTGTTTTTGAGGCCATAGTTAGAATTTGCTCAAGGATCTTTGCACTAGTATTCTGGCAAGTGATTGTATGCATTCTACCTACTCTTCCAGGTAAACACTACTAAAGGAGGAATACACACATAACCTTAAATGGAGGGTAGTGCACATCACTAGTGGAAATATCAATGAAAGTCATTTTGGGCCCCTGCTAAGATAGAGAAAAGACAGATCCATTTAATAGCTTTTTTTCAAAGTTAAGTGCTAAGTGAACTGCCTCCTCCTACGAAAGACTTTGTGGAACTCAGAAGCACGGGAAAAGTCAAGAGAAGAGCTATCAGTGGGAACACTGTGTCAAAAACAGTAACATTCATAAAATAATACTAAATAAGAGGGTACTAAATAAGAGGCAATGCTTTTCACTATGACCTCCTTAAATGAACTTCCTTTTAGGCTCTCTTAAGCTGACAGCAATGGATATGGCAAACAGCTGAGAAGCAGCAAATGATAGCAATATTTACAATTCTAAGAAACATATTTTCAGGAAAATTTGCACAATTTGGTCCTTGATGGTTCCAAACTAGTATGAATGATACTTTAGTCTCTCCAGCAGAACCAAAACACAGAATAAAACTGAAAAAAAAGAGAAACTGGAAAAAAGTAGGAAGAAAGAAAGACAGACAGACAGAAAAAGAAACACTGTGGTGAAGAGTAAAACAAGAACGCTTATTCACCTATAACAAAGATCATCCTGACCTAAAAAGTGAGAATATAGCAACTGAGATGATTCTGTGATTTTACACGGAATTAGATGATGCTGACAAAATGTTAAGTGTTAATATCTAATTTAAAGCCCCCACTATTTTGGGGGCTTAACATGGAACCAGAGACGCAATTTTCTTTTTCTTTTTATATGTTTAATAAAAAATGTTCTGGATAGTAAACATAAAACAAATTGCCTTAAAAAACTCACAAAGCAGTATTATCTATGTTAACAAGGATAAAACACTCCTTTTCCTAAAATGTCTTTGAGCTGATACTATCAATGGTTTAAAATTGTGAGCAATTTAAAAAAAAAAACAAACCTTTTCAAAATCCCTCACTTCAACTGCTGTAAAGGAAAGCAGAACATACCCTTTTAATATCAGTGATGGCACTCACTGAGCTGGGATACTTGAAGTAGTCAGCAAGCATGGCAATGAGGTGATCAGTGATGCTAGCGATTCTCTGTAACTCCACATCTGGCTCAATCAGATATGCGAGGGTTTCAGCTCCTTCGACTCTCTCCTCTAGCAGTCTTTCCTTACTGCACATTCGAACCAAACAAGGCAATGTCTGAAAGGTAGGAAGATTATTTCCTTTTTGGTAAAGGTAAAAGCATGATAAAGATAATACAATATAATATCTGAATTAACTTAATGTTTTTTTACTGAAAGTTATGTTTATGATTTTAAAATGGAAAAACAAAATTCAGCACAGATTAGTCACTTGTTCTGGCACACTAATCTCTAACCATACAAACTATATTAATAGGAACTCTAATAAGCTTTTGTGAGAAGACTAAAGTTTTCTGAACAATCTCACAGAAGACATTTAAGAATTCTTAATAATCCACAAGTGCTTATTCATGCCCTATCTATGTATTTATTTGCCTAAAAAAGATCCAGTAGTCTGATCAAAAGTGTCTATGTCTTAGAAAAAAATACGCTGTCCTTTTATTAGTGAGTATATGGTTGGGATGACTTTTATTTTTTGTCTGGGGATTAACATGTATAGCTGCAAAAACAAAATACAGCTTTAAAAATTCAGTAATCTTATCTTTTTCAGATTTCAACAGTTTTAGAATGTGAGTAAAATATATCAATCATAGTTGAGAGGTTGTCCCAAGAACTAGCTGGAATGTTTGTGGCATCCACTAGTTCAAATTTACTTCTGAGGTCCTCCAAAAATCTTGGCATTGGTCTTAATAATTATCTACATTAAGCTCTCAATAAAAACATTCCATGTGTTTATTATTTTTGGGCTGATGAATTCTATTTCAATGGTAATGTTAAAGTGCAAATTGAAATGTTACAGGAAACCTTCTTAAACTACTGCATGAGCTGTGCTTTGTGGGTCTGCCTGTAAGTTCACACTATGTCTTCACCACAGAATCTGGCACTTTATAATTCACTATTGATTTCCTATTAGCCTAGTTTAGGCTTTGCAACTCAGTCCTAGACTTCTGAGAGGAGGACCCTACTCTTTTGCTATCATTTTAAGTAAAAATATGTATTGATACCATAAATTCATGAACTATTGAATGCTTTTAACTACTAAATGAAGGTAGTACTACTAAAATTGTCTCACTAATAAGAAAGAAAATAAAAGAGAATTAAATAATAAACCAGTTACTTATATGGAAGTCCTCAGAATTCTATGAGGAGATTTTTACTTAGGAAATCCTCAGATTTCATGAAATTAATAGACCCTCTTCACCAAAGACTAAAGCAAATAGTCTTTTTAATGTTCTTTTATCCTAGAACAATGATAGAGATCCCAAATTCATAAAATAGTACTATGATCAATTTATTTATTTTGATTTTGATTTTTAATAGCAAATAAGACAGAGAAATGTAATGATAGTTGTTTTAATGTGCTATTTACTTATTCTCTCACTATGCTTCCTGATTGCTAGCTGTGAGAGTGATATAAAGCCTTTATCTATTGAACTAGTTCACTTCATGACTACAGAATTATACAATAAATTTAACAAAAATCAAGGATTAGACATGTCTTTTATTTCACCTGAATTTTACATTCCTTTAAATTTCCACATTCTGCTAATTACCATAAAATGAAAATGTGTGACAAGGGCATAACTATTTCATGTTGATGTTCAAAATACATCTAAAACGAGTACATAACATTCTACTGAAAAGAACAAATGGTACGTTAGTGTCATTTTATGCTACGCATAAAAAACATAGTGCTAAATGTTTAAAAATGAAACAGGAAGGTCAATATTCATATCCGACACTTATGACTGAACTGTAACTTTCATGTTTATAAAGAATTAGATTACCTTTAATACAATACAGTTGTCATCTGTCCGAATCGCTCCAGCTCTACACATGTAAGTTAAACTGGAATAAAATGACAAAAAGTAAGTCTTTGCTTGATGCTTAAAGCTCTAAAAGAAAATTTATGTCTTTATAATTTTATGAAAGAAAACAACAAAAATAAGTACTATAATTTATTAGAGAAGGTTCTGACATTCCATTATCCGAGGTTCAGTCAACTGATAGGTACATTTAAACTTAATGCCAAAATTAAAAAAAAATACTTTAAATATTATTTCAAAATAAATGGGCTAAAAAATGGGTTCATTTTGAACCTAGGCACTAACCACATGAGTGGTTTTCTTTTTATGTATGATTTTTGACTCTTTTTCTAGTGCTGGAGATCAAACACAGGGTCCTGAGCATGTTAGGCAAAGCATTCTACTACTGAGCTTCACTCTCAGCCCAATTCTTTATTTTCCATGTTTCAAATTTTTCATGAAAAGAAAAAAAGTATTTAAAAGTAAGGTTAACAAAGTATTTCTGTTTAAATGAGATTAAGTTGTGATATTCCAGCTCTAACAGCAACAGAAATATCATAGAAGAGAAGGGGCATTTAACTTATATCACAGCTATTCATCAGATATTAACTATATGCAGGTTACCAGCAGTAGGTTTGGGATTTGGTCATAGATTTGGTTAGGTTGAAAAATAATTTAGTTCATAATTACACCTTTGAATAAAAATAAAATTCATAGTCCCTATGCAGGCACTTAACAGTAAGTACCTCAGAAATTTTAATTAATTTCCCTTTGAGTTAGATTTCTCTAGTAAGTTAGGGGTGGGGAAAACCTCTAAAACATCCCATGTTTGGCTTTTACAAAATGCTATAAACAAGAACTACGCAGCAGATCCGGACTGGTGGGGGGCGCATCCAGCGCACCGCCAAACTTCGTGGTGGATTCATCCATCCGGAGGCAGCGCAGGGCGGAGCCAGGCAGGAGTAGACTGGTGGGACTCGAGTTCATATCCCCACCACCCCTCACCGTTGTGGTCAGTGCAGAGACTGTGTTCTCTGAAAGCCGGACAGAGCCGTACCAGGGACAACCACATGGGGAATCCAGGGACGAACAACTAGAGACAACCAAAGGCAACAGAACCATGAGAAAATGTGGAAAAAAATCTCCTTCAAGAAGTCTAGACACACCAAAGAGCATACCAGGAATCCTGAAAATGCAGAGATTAAAGATGAAAATAGAACAAATGACAGGAACTCCTGGGCCCAGAAATACATAAAATTAAAGCAGGAATTAAAGCAAGAAATGATGAAGGAAATGATAATCAAAGATCAAGAGTGACGCTAAGACCTAGCTAAGCTAAAAGCAAGCTTTGAGAAGCAAATAGAGATCAAAGAAGCAATGAACCAGAAGATAATGAAGGCCATACAAGAAATAAGAAAAGAACAAAAAAGAGACATAAAAATATATAAGTGTACATATACACGAAGTTAAAAACACCCAGGTCACAATAAGCAACGATATCGAACAATTTCAAAATAGATTATCAGACCTAGAAGACAAAATGAAGGAGTGGGAACAGAAAGACCACAAAGTAAAAAAAGAGGAAAGTGAATCATGACAACGACTGATAGACGATTCAAAAAGAAACAACCTGAGAATTAATGGGAATACAAGAGAAGACCGAGGACAAAACAAAAGGCTTAAAAGGTATATTCAAAGAAATTATGGAAGAAAACTTCCCAAATCTAAGAAGACAAATGAATATTGAACTACTGCAGGCATTTAGAACACCAATCAATATTGATCAGAAGAGAACCTCATCCCGACACATCATAATTACAGTACTAGAAACCCAACACAAAGAAAGAATACGGAAAGCAGTAAGAGGAAAGCAGAAGGTGACCTACAAAGGTAAGCCTATCAGGATAACTGCAGATCTCTCAACCCAGACTCTAAAAGCCAGGAGATCATAGAGCAAAGTCATTTAAGCACTAAAAGAACACAAATTCTAACCAAGACTACTACATCCAGCAAAACTATCTTTTAAACTAGATGGAGAAATTAAAATCCTCCACAATATAGAAAGCTTAAAGAAATTTGCAGCCACTAAGCCATCACCGCAGAGAATTCTCAAAAGGATACTTGGATGGTGAAAGAGAAGCCAACGACACAAGAGACCCCAGAGAAAAAAAGACAAAAGCTAGAGGAGAATGAGCTGAGAAAAAAGTAAAGCCAGTAAACAACATGGGAAAACTAAAACTATGGCAGGACACACCAAACATACCTTACCAATTACCCTAAATGTGAACGGCGTCAACTCACCTATCAAAAGACACAGACTAGCTGACTGGATCAAAAAACAGAAACCCACAATTTGCTGTCTACAAGAGACACACTTCACCCACAAGGAAACTCATAGACTGGAAATAAAAGGCTGGAATTCAATATTTCACGCAACAGGCCCCAGAAAACAAGCAGTGGTAGCTATATTAATCCCAGACTCATCAGATTTCAAAAGAAAACAGGTGAAGAGAGACAAAGATGGACACTACATACTGGTTAAAGGAAGATGAGAACAGGAAGAAAACACAATTATCAATATATATGCCCCCAATTCTAGAGCATCCAATTATGTAAACCAAAAATTACTGGATCTGAAAGGACACATAGGCCCCAAAACAATTATAGTAGCGGACATTAATACTCCACTATCACAAACAGAGAAATCAACCAGACAAAAAATCCACAAAGATATACAACTGCTGGAAGATACTATAGATAACTTGGACATAACAGACATTTACAGAGTCTTCCATCCAACATCAACTGACTACGAGTTCTTCTCAGCAGCAAACGGAACATTTTCTAAAATAGACCACGTCCTAGGCCATAAGTCATGCTTAAACAAGTACAAAGGGATAGAAATAGTTGCCTGCATACTCTCAGACCATAGTGGAATAAGACTGGAACTTAACAGCAGCAGAAACAGAAGAAAATACACAAGCACATGGAGACTTAACAACATACTATTAACCAAACAATGGATCACAGAAGAAATCAGAGAAGAAATCAAAAACTTTATATAGTTAAATGACGATAGAAGTACATCATATCAAAATATGTGGGACACAATGAAAGCAGTCCTCAGAGGAAAATTCACAGTTATAAATGCACACATCGAAAGAACAGAACAGTCACAAATACATTTGCTAATGATGCACCTTAAGGACCTACAGAAACAAGAACAACTTAACCCAAAAGGCAGTAGAAGAGAAAGAATTATAAAGATCAGATCTGAAATAAATGATATTGAAATTAAAAAGACAATAAAAAATTAATGAGTCAAACAGCTGGTTCTTTGAAAGAATTAACAAAACTGGCAAAACTTTTGCCAACCTCATCAAGAAAAGGAAAGAAAAGGCACAGATTAGAACACTTAGAAACAAAAAGGGTGAAGTTACAACAGACTCTGCAGAAATCCAGAATATTATAAGAAATTACTTTGAACACCTATATTCTAACAAATTTGAGAAGTGGGAAAAAATGGACGACTTCCTAGATACAAATAAAATACCAAAATTAAATGAGGAAGATATAAAAAGCTTGAACAACCCCATCACACACACAGAAATTGAAGCAGTAATAAAAGCTCTACCTACAAACAAAAGTCCAGGCCCAGATGGATTCACAGCAGATTTTTTTCAGTACTTTAGGGAAGAACTTACTCCAATCCTCTACACGCTATTTCATAAAGTAGAAAGTGAAGGAATACTACCAAACTCATTTCTTGGGGCTAGCATCACACTAGTCCCAAAACCAGACAAAGACTTAACCAGGAAGGAAAATTATAGACCAATATCCTTAATGAATATGGATGCAAAAATCCTCAATAAGATTCTGGCAAACAGTTAACCAAGAAGTAATCAGAAAGATCATACACCATGATCAAGTGGGCTTCATCCCTGAGATGCAGGACTGGTTCAACATATGTAAATCAATCAATGTAATACACCATATCAACAACAGTGAAAACGAAAACCACATGATCATTTCTACTGATGCAGAAAAAAACCTTTGACAAAATCCAGCACCCCTTCATGATAAAAACACTGAGAAAAACAGGTATAGGAGGGTCCTACCTAAAACTCATAGAAGCCACATATGCTAAGCCTACTGCAAATATCATAGTAAATGGAGAAAAATTGAAATTCTTCCCTCTCAAATCAGGAACAAGACAAGGATGCCCACTCTCACCACTCTTATTCAACATAGTCCTTGAAACATTGGCCATAGCCATCAGACAAGAAAATGAGATAAAGGGAATCTGCATCGGAAAGGAGATCAAACTCTCCTTACTTGCAGATGATATGATTATCTACATGGAGGACCCTAAAAACTCCACTATGAAACTCCTAGAAATAAAAAAAATTTAGCCAAGTCACAGGCTACAAAATAAACACTAAAAAATCAATAGCTTTTTTCTACACTAACAAGGAACTTATTGAGCAAGAACTCAGAAAAACAATTCCATTCTCAATAGCTTGGCAAAAAATTAAATACTTAGGAATATACCTAACCAAGGATGTGAAGGACCTATATAAAGAAAACTACATTACATTGAAGAAAGAAGTTATAGGAGACACTAGAAAATGGGAAGGCATCCCCTGCTCTTGGATAGGCAAAATAAATATAGTCAAAATGACTATACTATTAAACTGATATATAGATTCAATGCAATTTCTATCAAAATCCCTACAAGTTCCTTCAAAGAACTTGAAACAACAATTCTTAAATTCATATGGAACCAAGAGACCAAGAATCGACAAAGCAATCCTGAGCAACAAGACCAACGCAGGAGGCATTACAGTTCCAGACATCAGGCTATACAATAAAGCCATAGTTGTAAAAACAATTTGGTACCGGCACAAAAATAGACAGATAGACCAGTGGAACAGAATTGAAGATGCAGAGACAAACCCAAACACCCTCAATTACATAATCTTCAACAAAGGTGCCAAAAGCATACAATGGAAAAAGGACAGCATCTTCAACAAATGGTGCTGGGAAAACTGGACACCCACATACAGAAGAATGAATGCAGTCACACACCTGTCACTGTGCACCAAAATCAAATCAAAGTGGATCAAAGACCTAGACATTAAAAATGAAACACTAAACCTTCTAGAAGACAAATTAGCAAATTTCTAAAAGACATAGGGATAGGCAAAGACTTTCTTGACAAGGTGCCAAGAGCAAAAGAAATTATCCCCATTATCAACAAATGGGATTTTGTCAAATTAAAAAGTTTCTGCACAGCAAAGGAAACTATCAACATTGCAAAAAGAGAACCAACAGACTGGGAAATAATATTCACCACCAACATCTCAGATAAGAAGCTCATAACTAGATTATACAGGGAACTGAAGAAAAGTAAGCCTACCAAAATCAAGGATCTATTCAAAAGTGGGCAAATGCAATGAAGGGGCAGTTCACTCATGAAGAAGTTCAAATGGCCAATAGATACATGAAAATATGTTCAACATCTCTAGCCATATGAAAAATGCAAATCAAAACAATGCTAAGATACCATCTCACTCCAGAGAGAATGGCCTATATCAACAAGTTAAATAGCAATCAGTGCTGGTGAAAATGTGGGGAGAAAGGAACCCTCCTATGCTGCTGGTGGGAATGTAAATTTGTACAACCACTCTGGAAAGCAGTATGGAGAGCCCTCAAAAGATCAGAAATAAGTATCCCCTTCAATCCAGCAACACCCTTCCTGGGAATATACCCAAAAGATGCCAAAACAACACATAACAGAGATATATGTATACCCATGTTCATAGCAGCACAACTAACAATAGCTAAAATATGGAAGTCACCAAAATACCCATCAACAGACCAATGGATACACAAATTGTGATATTTATACACAATGGAATACTATGCATCTATAGAGTCCAACAGTGTGGAGGCTTTTACAGGCAAATGGAAGAAATTTGAAAACATCATGCTTAGGAAAAATAAAGTGAAACGGGTAAGGATGGGGAAGGAGGGAGGGGAGGGGAGGGGAAGGCACAAAAGAGAGTGGGAAAACCCTTGTCACCTTGACAAGATAGTATGTGCACAAAATGCTCAACTCCATTGTAAACCTTAAATTTTGCAGGTATGTGTATCAATAAAATGGGGGAAAATAAAGCTATAAACAATTTCATAAAATTATTTTACTTATAGAAGTATAAAATCTTTCTGGCTGTTGTTATTGTAAGGCTTGTTATCACTTTAAAAAACTATTATTATTAAAATTACACAATTCATTTAACATGGAACACTGCACAAGAGGTGCTCGATATAGGTCATTCAATTCTTACTGCATATTCTATAACTATATTTTCTTGGCTTAATACTTACCAAAATGCATACTGATTACATATAATCCATTTCCTATTATTTCAACTAAAATATCAGGAGAGTAAGTTGAAGACACAACACTTTTCTGTAGTCTTAGACGTTGTATCAGAGTTCTTATTCTGCATGTTACCAGTGATAAGTATAAAAATTTGTATCCATTAAAGAAAATGTGAGTCATAAGACTATTAAATTTCAAAATCTTAAAATAATGTGGGCACTGCAAGTAAACAGATTATACTGCTCAAAACTACTCTGTATTGATAAAGCACTGTCTTTTTTTCCCCACAATGTTTTGACTTTTACCATTTTGCTGAGGTGAGCTGCATTTCAATAGGTTTATCCCTCTGTAACATCTTCACAAATATCTGTGGTAACAATTCTCCATCAACCAAAACTAGAAATACAAAAAGAAAGATTATGAAAATTCTTTAAATCTACAAAATTCATAAATGAAATCATGTAGTTGCTACTGAAAATTCCAGCTTACCATTTACCAGGGTCATTGATACTTGTGGATTTTCAAAAGCTAAAACTGAGAAGCATTTCAGTGCTTGCATTCGAACCTACAGAAACAAAGAAAATGGACTTATGTTATTTTTCAAATATGAATATCTCAAAGTCTAGATTCTTCCTTTGAAGAAATAACTAGTTAATTCTGCTTTAAAAACATGAGAGTCAGAGCCTCTAATATAGACCAAAAAGGCTCTGCATCCATCCTAAACTCAGACTGGCCTAGATCTCCAGGAAATCCTCCTGCCTCAGCCTCATGCGTGCTGGAATTACAAGGTCTTGCTCTGTAGCCCAGGCTGGTCCTGAACACATTGGTATAGTCTAGGGTGGTCTTCGACTCAGGACAATCCGCCTGCCTCAGCCTCCTGAGTGCTGGGATTAAAGGCGTGCATCACCACACCCAGATTTTATGTGATGCTGGGGAATCAAACTCAGGGCCTTGCTCTTGAAGAGTGTGTGCCAACAAGTAGTAGTTGGAGTCACATGAAATTCACAGAAACCCTCATCAATGCCTTCAATCAGAAATCTTACTTGGGCTATGCCACCCAGAGAAAGCTCGCTTCAGAAATCAACACCAAGGAGTCAAGAGTCCAGTTTTGGTTCCGGAATCCAAGAGTCAGGCACATGTTTCAGAAAAGATCAGAACTTAAGACTTTAGAATCAAAACAAGACCATGAGCGAGACCCTCTTCAGGGACAAACCAGGCGGGATCATACCAGCTGCAGCCCCTGGCAGGTACATACCCTCGTGAAGGCCTTTACCTACAACTCCTACCCCAAGGTCCAGGAAATCGGAGTTCCACAGTCAAGAGTTCAAGTTTGGTTTCAGAACCAACAATCTTGATTTGGTATACGGAAAGACAGAGACTATGAGAGTCCTTGGAAGAGGAAGAGGTCCAGGGAGTCACACAGGGCTGAGAGCACCCCCCAGCTGGGACACTATGATAAGAGGGCTCCAAGCGGCCAGCACCCCCACGTGGGAGCTGACTGTTCCCGGGAGTGGTGGATGCTCCTCTGTCCATTTCCCAGGCATGACGTTGGTCACATCCCTAGAGACGCTTTGGGCACTGTGGATCTTCTGGGGACTTGCACTGCCCATTTTTCTTGAGAGTCTGTCAATCAACCACACTAGGATATGAACTTGGTTTGCTGATCACCTCCCATGTCCAGCACTAGTACACACTCAATGACATCACAGTCAGCCAGGCCTGGTGCCAAAGCCTCTGATCCCATCACTCTAGAAGGCTGAGGCAGGAGGAGTTGAGGCCCAACCTGGACAATGTAGCAAGGCCATGCCTCAAAATAAAAATTAAAGAAATGGGCTGGAGATTAAGCTCAGTGTGAAGGCCCTGAGCTCGATCCCTCATACTGTAAAAAAATTTTAGGATTACAATAAATATAATAATGTTCAATGGGAAAAAATAAATAAAAACTAAAAGTGTGATGGGAGTGTAGCTAAGTGATTGAGCGCTTGCTTAGCATATGAGGCCCTGGGTGCACTCTCCAAGACAGCAGGGGAAAAACAAGTACAAAAAAAAAAAAAAAACAACTACAACTGACAGAAGGCCTCAAGGGAATAACAACAGCATTTATATATCTATCAAGTACAGGAAAAGTTAAAAATTAGTTATAAAATGTTAAATTTTGAAGAGAAAAATGAGAAAATAGTTAAAATTGAACAAGGTAAAATCTTACTTAAGTAACACTACATAAAATGTAAGACACTGGGGACTTAGTAACAATTACTAAGATTCTTTCACATGAGATATTTCTTATTCTCTATCAACTGGATAGCTGAAGTAAAGGCAAAAAGAAAAGAGTACTCTTGGATATGTGTCTAGAATGGAAGAGGCAGCCACCAAGAAAAGCAGAAGAAACAGCACTACAATGAAAAACTGAGGAGGACTAATTTCATTTTTAAGATTCCTGTGAACTGTGTTACTATTGCTTAGAACTAGGTGACTGGCCTGGAATGGTACTTGGGACCCAATCTCTTGACCACACACAATATATTTTACAATTTGCAGAGGCCTCAGGAAAGCTTTTGTTTTTCATTCTCTTCATTTAGTTTCCACTATATGCTATCACCCTCATTGCCTAACTAAAGTCCATAAAAATCCTTTTATGAGGCTAGCAGGTAGTCAAGGTAGTCACTCAAAGATGAGGCAGCTGGAGCGTGAAGAAAGCCTGTCCCTCACCTAGGCAATGCTCTGCAGCACAAGCACATGTCCCTGGGTGGAACACAAAATTGCTAATGACACTGACAATGGAACAAACCTGGGCAAAAGAGTAATGTGACCAGACACTCTGCCCTTTTACAATCTATAAGCTTTAAAATTTGTTATAGTAAATAAGTCTAATGCAGAAAGAATGAGAAATGGAGGAAGAACAGGTAGGAGCTAGAGGATGGCAAAGTGAAGGACAATAAACAGCTGCTCCAACAACTATTCCTTTGTGTGGAAATGCTAATTTTGGCCAGGGGAAGTAGCTTTGGTATATGTTTCCTTCTCCTGCCTCTGATTAGTTTCAAGCTAGCTCCATTCCCATTCCTTTCCTTGAGAATTCTTCACAAGGACAAAACTTTGCATGCTGGAGGTAGGGAAAACATACAAACTGGTGGGTCCTACCTGAAATAAATCTAAGGATCTAAAAGCAGATGAGGGTCATTTCCAACAAAAATGACTGCCTCCTGTGACACAAGGACAGTGTCCCAGTACCTGCTACAACTTACTAGTTAGTAAAAATGAACGGTCAAAGTTTTAGCTTAATGCCTAATGATCTATTACTATGTTCTTTACCTATACATATAAGACAGTAAACAAAATTTAATAAGCTTGAAACTCGTTTCTTAACTCAAAACACAAAACACATTTTAAGTGCTGATACACATGTGCGTATATGCTATGAACTAAGTCATGATGATTAAATGAAATTTTCAAATAAAATATCCACAGTCTTTCCTGATAGAGCCAGCCATTGCTTCTATATATCTGAGGGCATCAACTCAAGCAGCAGCTTCAGCACTAAAAACTAGCCAGGAAGGATCTGAAATACTATTTAACATGTAAAAATATCAATAGTAACTTATGATACAACCATATTCTGAAAAAAAAGGAGACAAAGATGAAAGGACAATTTTTTAAATAGGTAATATAATGCTCTATAGTATCTTACTGATAAACTACTCCTAATTACAATACCTATCTAAGAGGCAATAAAATATTTAGGCCTCGTGCTATCAACTGAAACCAAAATAAACATTTGGCCACAACTTTTAGCTCCTTACTTTGTAGGAGAGTGAGGTTAATAGGTGAGCAATATTCTGAACTGCACCATGGTTAAATAAAATTGTTTGGTGATCTGGTCCCTGTAAGAAAAAAACCACAATAATACATTAAGAAAACAATTAACTCATTATAATAAAACCACGTACGTTTAAATGTAGAAAACTAGGGTTTATTACACTATAGATTTCTCATAAAGGGAGATACTATTTTAGTCTTGCAAGAGACTGTCTGACCTCACTGCAGTTCAACAACTGCTGCTTCCTTACCTTTCCCAAACAAATAGGGCAGAGAAGTTGTCCTGACACAGGTACTTCACAATTATTACATAGAATATTACCACAGCAACAGAGCCACCATGAATTCTGCATTTCAAGTGCATACCTCTGTCCTATGTGCATGGACACAGCAACAATGATTCTTACCTCTAATGAGTACTGAACTAGTTAGGAGAGATTCTGAAACTGACTGCAAGAGAACAAACCTACCATAACATATTCAGTAATGCAGTAATGAGAAGAAACATAACACTTGATAACTGCAAAGTGTTTTGGGGGTCTATATTTCTCATTTCTTTAAAAAATATTATTGTTTATTAGAGTAGGAAGATAAAGAGACAAAAGAAAGTATTTTATTTTTCGCCCACTGTTCTCTATACATCTAAGTATTGAAGATCTTTTCTAGTGGCAGAAACTAAAGGTTAAAGTAAAGCTTTACTTTTGCAGTAATTCTTACTCACTTTATGTTCCAACTCACCCAACCAATTAATAAAACATAAACAAAAGGTAAGACAGTGATGATATTGCATACTTATAGGAAAGAAAAACAAGCAATAAAGCTCTACCTGGGTTCACAAAAGGAAAGCAGCTGCTGGTCTAAAAAAGCACTCTCAAGCCAACTTCTCTAACCCTCTATTTTTTTCCTGTTTTTTATTTATATATCACATTCCTTTCCCCTTCCCATCCCATCAACCCCCACCGCTTGAAATCCTTCTTCTCAACAAAGTCTATCTTCCTACCTGCTTCCATCTCTTTTATTTATTTTTTTTAGGTCTCACCCTACTCATATGAACTCCATGCATATTTTAGGTAGTTTCTAATGTCTTATTGTTGCAAAGTAGTGTTTTGTTAAATTTTTGGCACTATATGTGTGTAGAAACTTAGGTGGTGAGAATAAATTCCAAGAGTACAATGACTTGATAAATTTATCATTATATATCCATCCAGGATGGCGCAAACCTGCTATTGTAATCACTAAAAATAAAGACATTCTCAGAGCACAGGGTTTAAATGTGCTCCCTTTCTTCCCATCTTATCCATGCATTCGCAGTTATAACTATAGATATGAACGATACTTGCTATGTAGGGGGCACTGCACCAAGTGTTCTGCTTGCACTGTCTCATTTGAAACAAAAGGATCACTGGTTTCCTCATTATAAATGCTGTGATATTGTTTCGGGGGGGGGGGCCAAGTAAAAGAAGAGTCTCACTCATTCTTACCGAGGAATTGTACCCATTTTTCTTACCTAGAAACCAGAATGAACTGAAGTTGTTTTGCCTTGCTGATAATAAATTTTGATATCCCAATTTAAACACAGGAAGAGCTTATGAGAATGGCTAAGTAGACAGGTACTGAGTGCATCTACCACATGCATCTCATTGTGCTTCAACTGTGCAGCCAATCTGTTCCCATGTTTTGAGCGGACTAAACTGTAACCATTATTATTTTTCAGTACATTTCACATATATTTAAGCAAATACATTAAGTGTATGCTTTTCTCTAAATTAACACCAATCATACATACTATATAAAATGCTCTAACATTTAATTTACTTTACAGTATATTATAAAGGTTATTAATACTATACATAGGAATTGTTTTCACCTTAAGGTATGAATGACTCATACTTTATTTAACTAGTAACTTACAGTCAGACATTTAGACTGTTATGTCTTTTAGAAACATCTCTTTAATGTATGACTATGTACATGTTTCTGTTTATTCTCTGATCTGAATCATTTCTAGAATATCCCTAACAATTGTATTTACAAATGATGCTAAAATAAACTCAGACACATTACTATTCCCTCTGTACATAGCTATTCCTACTAGTAAGATACTTTACTCTTTATCCTTCAAATACACCACCTTGAAGATGGCAATGACTATTTGTTATTTTTTTTAAAAAAGTCTTCGTGTAAAAACAAAAGTAATAAAGGAATTATTGGCAGAGTCAGCAAAGGAGGAGGAGCTATCCTTTGATTCTTATCACTTTTCTCTTCTGTTTTACTGCAAATCAACCTGCATACACCTACAAGATACTGGGACAGCATCCACTGGGTGGAAAAGTACATAAGCTCTTGTGGTCTTAAACTTCAAAAAAACAGGTCTCAGAAACCCAAGTAATTGCTTAAGAAGTTGCAACAATTTAGAAGTCAGAACTCCAACAAATATTAATAGTAGTCTTTTTTTTTGTTCCTTATCATACTAGGAAAAATATTTCAAAGATATGATTAGTTTATAATACAAATACTTTAGTAATCTTTCTCCTTTTTCTGTAAGACAAAATGAGAATTTCTATAAAAGACAATCTGGGGTAAAGTTACACATACTCTTCGATGCACTTCAATTTCTTGTATTCGAAGTATTTGCTGAAAGCATTCAACAACAGGACTGGATAAACAAATTACATCTGTATCGAGCATATCCTACCTGCAGCTGGTGGAACACAGGTGGCCCTGGACAGCTAGTAATGCTGCTACATAAGATTAATTTATAATTATGTTGTGATTTTTAGCGACTTTTTTTTAACAATTCAGCTGTGTGGTGTTTGATATGCACTGTGAAGGTGACAAAAAAGGACACTGCAGAGGAGGGCACAGTAGCACTCAACAAGCCATCAGTAGAGCTGAAGCCCTGTGAGTATCAGGTGTTACAACATGTCCTTGTAAATCTGGCATGCAGAATGCAGCAAATATCAATAATAACATTCCGGTTTACCTACACGTATAGGTGCCTATGAAGACAGGAGTTTATTGTTATTAAGTAGACATATAAGGTTTCTTATTTATTACACTTGGGCTTACTGTGTTATCTTCCAAAATAATTTAAAATTAAAATATAGTTTTGTTACATATATATTAACAATATTACATATTTTACATGGCCCAAAACAATTCCTCTTTACTCAATGTGACTCAGGCAAGTCGAAAGGTTAGACATTCATGATCAATACAGTAAAATACTAAAGTGGTTATTAAGGAAAAAAAATGGAAGTTCCTTATGCACTGACATGGAAATACCTTCCAAGATCTGTTAAGTGAAAAATGCAAGGTACAGAATAGTATGTATGGTGTACTGCCACTTACGTTTTGAAAGTAAAAAGGAAAAAAAACATACAGATAAGTCTACTTGTGCGTAGAAGTTACTTCTGGGAGAATACACACATAAGGTACATATCTTAATGGCATCTAAGATTTTACATGACAGAAAACGTTTACCCTGGTTCTTACTTTACAGCAGTGTGAGAAGATCTGACAGATGTACTCCTGGGTGTAGCGGGACCTGCTGAGCAGTGCCATGAGGTGTGGAATCACTGTGGCATCCTGGAGGGAAAGGGAAGGAGAGCACACCAACATGGAACTTAGGCATGGTGCTTACACACGACCCAGCATCTCCATGAAAGGACAAAGGAGACTGACAGGCAAAGGACAAGAAATGGGTGCCCACACCCAAGATTTAAAAGGAAATCTGAGGACAAAGGACTCTTAATAGCTTTCTAGTGAGCTTACAGTCTTAAAAGAGTATTATTTCAATAAGACTTAACAGAAATCCATTCTGAAACCAAAATATGAAGCGATTAATAAGGTATACCATAAGAAATAAGCAAGAATTATTGTATAAAAATAAATTTGACAATCTGATCTTGAAATGTTATGGTAAGATCAGTAACCACTGTAATTTCTCGTAATGACTTTAGTCAGCTACTTCCAACATGCTGGAGATATGACAATTTACATTAATAGTAACTTCTCACATTAAATCTGCTATATGCTGCCATTTATGTAGTGGCATACAAAAAGAGAAAATAATACACCCTATGCAGCGTTTTCAAAGAGATCCTTTCATAATGTCAAGGGAGCTACAGGTTCAAAGTGAATTGCGCTTAATCAGAGATAGAACATGAGACTCAGCTCAAGCCCGGCAAAGCTGTCCTGAGTGCTAGAATTATGCTTCTTAAGTACAAATGTGCATGTAAATTTATAAAGGATGTCATTCATTTCTGATTCTGAAGGTTTGCGGCAAGTGATATGAGTCAGTATCTTAACTAGCTCTTATTCTGCTGGTCCAGAGACTACACTCTGAAAGACTCTCACAAAGCAAAGCAGAGAGGGCAAGGAATAATTCCCAAGGGCTGACATGTAGTTCAGTAAGAGAACACTTCCCTAGTGTTCGTGCATGAGGTTCAAGGTTCAAACTCAGCACAACAAAAATAACTATACAAGGATGCCAAAGATACATAAAAATGAAGTGGGAATATCCAAGTCTGTTGATTCCCTAAAAGTGGAGTCTTTCCCTATTTCTTAGTATAACTCTCTGTACTATCACAATAATTTTTAAAACAAAATGAAAAACTTAGAAAATCCCAAAGAAAGTCAGGCACTAAATAAATAAGAAAAAAAGAAAAAGAAAAAGAGAACATCAAGTAGTGGGAGGATAAATAGCGGTTCCAGTGGCAAAAGCCTAGAGCAGCTGGTAACAGGCAAATCATCAGTAGATAAAACTCGATTAGGCTCCTAATGTTTTTCTTTTACCTTCTTCTTCTCCTCCATTAATCTCTTATTTATTAATACTCCTCAGTTTCAAGGGAACCAATCCCACATCTTCATGATTGCTCCATTTTTGCCTGTGTTGTTTATATATCTGCATTTTACAGATGACTAAACAAGGCAAGGCCAGGCCTGGTGGTACATGCCTGCATTCCAGCACCCTAGCAGGTTGGAGCAGGAGGATCCCAAGTTTGAGCCCAGCCTAAGCAAAAACAGATGACAATGATAATAAAATCAGTCATATCATTGCCCAAAGTTACTCACCTGATGAACAGGATTTGAAACAAGAAATCCTGCCTTTTTCTAAATTTAGGTGTTTCAAAGTATTCGTCTAGAACAGTTTTCACATTCCAACTTTTTGGTAAAGTCTGCTCTCTTGGAATTGAACCCAAACTGAGTGGCACAAACTGAGTAGCACTTACTTTGTCAATAAGAAGACAAAAATGGGTCCTTTTAATAGCCTATAAATTCCTTAAGGTCTTAAATTATTTTTCAGTTCTTTACAAAGTCTAGAATATTTGATATTTATAAATAAGAATTCAAACACTTCTTGAGACTTTTCTACAATATAACAGGTAAGAGTTTGGAGGTGCTAAGCAGATTAGAAGTAAACTCTAAGTGAAATGTAATTAATAATCCAAAAACACCAAAACTCACTGTATACAGTAGCTCCTCTGGAGTGACAGGGCTGGTGAAGATGGTACGCAGGCATCGGAGGCAAGCTTCAATAAACTTTAGGTCTGGCGACAGTAGTCCTAATAATAGAGATTCCACATGCGACTCATCTTTTGAACGACCACTTAAAACAATACAAACTGACTCTAATTTTTACTGGTAAGAAATAGTTTCCTACATACCTTGCAATAAGGCAGGAATAATATGGCAGTCTAGTAGAGACTTGACATTATTTTCAGTACCCATAGCAAGACTTCCCAATACCACTGCACATTCAGTTTTCAGCTCGGTGCTTGATGTTTCTTGTTGAAGCAAATACAACAATCTAAAAAGAAGGGACGATAAACAAAGAGACTAAAAAACAAAGGTAAATTAATGTAACAAAGCAATGCAATAAAAGACTACCCACACATTCTATATATTAAAAATATCATTGGTTGATCCTTTTTTGAATCCTTACATTACCTGTTAATTCACTAAAGAAAAATGTTGGAAAAGATCTAAAAGAGATTTTCTTGATTTTGCACAAGAGAACTACCATATGATCTCAACACCTGATTACACTGTAGCTCTGAAAGTTGCATACAAGTGATCTCTATAGAAACAGCACTATAGTCCATGTTATCTGCCATTTCCTGGTGAGTCTCTTCAGAACATAAAGACTCCAATGTTAGGTACTGTTGGATATAACACTGAAATTACAAGCAGATTCTGAATTCAGAGCTGTAGTGGTGAAATGATAAAGGTTTAACCTAAAGGACCTGTTTAAGCAAGAAAAGCTTTCTTTTCTCTCCAATCCTCCCATTTGGGAAGTGAGGAAGTTCTTCCACTACCAAGGCAGCCCAGCTTACCAAACACCTATTCTCCAAACTCTAACCTTCTACCACTTACAACCATCTTCCTTGTGTTCTGAGTAGAACCCTCATGTTCCCCAAAGCACTCTTCATAAAATACACTGAACACAAATCTTCTAAAAAGGCAAACAAAAACCTTTGATTACTAAAGTATATATCTGAAGTCATGATGTTGAAAACATTAGAGCCATTAGTCCTATATCAAAAGACAGAAAATAACAGGAAAAAGATCAAAATTTGAAATAAAATCTGAATGAAAAACACCGCTAACTGTATACAAAACTCTGTGTAGCAAAGGCAAAGAGTAAGCCATGTAACTGTCACTGTCTAACAAAACAGCTTAGTAGGTCATTAGGAGATTAAATCAAATTTCCTAAATTACTCAAAAAATGGCAAATTCTTAAAATCTTGTTTAACAAAGGAAGGATGAAAAACTAATAAGAAAAACAAATTCTTGTATTGGAGTTCAATCTTTCTGAATTTCCAAAAAGCAAATAATATATTCACTTCCTATTACACTTGGTAGTAATTTTTTTCTTAGAGCTAGCTGTAGTAATTTTTTTCTTAGAGCTGGTTCATATACTTCAAAGTATTTCCTTTTTTAAAAATAGGATTTATCTTTAAAATAAAATAATATTTTAAAGGGTCTTATTATCAAGGGAAAGAAACACATTTAAAACATAGCAAGAATCATAGAAAAGGGGGTTAGACAGCAAATGTACCTTGGAACAGCTCCTAAAACAATGAGGTTTGCTTTCTGCTTGTTGTTTCCAATGACAGCATTTTTCATATCTCTGAATTCAGAGAAAAAGAAAAAGAGAGTATTGAGACATCAGAGAATAATATCAAAGATCAATCCAGCCCGCTTTATCATTCCTCATCTTAGACTGCAATGTACAGAAACTCGTGACACAGTCAAAGCATTAACACTTTGTCATCTGGAATTCTAAAAGGAAAGCACAGAAGTGGGTACCAAGTAACCACGGGGGCTGTAAAATGCGAGAATAATGCAGAAGGTGGGAGATATGCTGTTTACTGTAAAAACCTCCAGTAAAGAGCTGAATTATCCTAGAAAGGGTACCAAGCCTTCAGATATAAAGAAATTTAAGCCACCGTCATCATTCACAGCTCTGGGAGAGGGCTGTATTAACTACCAGGCCACAGAACACACCTGACCTTCTATTAGAGATTACTTTGTTCATTTTTCCCCTCTTTTTCTGACTATTAGATTGAGTATTAATATTATTTTATGCCACTTCTTGTGTTAAAAATTGTACTCTGTTGGGTTTTGTTTTTGTCATTTTTGTAACAGTTGCTTTAGAATTTCACATACGTTTGAGTTACCAAACTCTTCATGTGACATTATCCTGTTACACAATGTGTTTTAAAAACCTTCCAACTATATTTCATTTCCCATTCTTTCTTTGCTATTGTTGTCATACATTTTATTTTTAAATTATTTAGAAACACAGTACATTGCTGTTATTTTTTTAAGCAGCTAATTATCTCTTAAGATTAGAAAATTTTGCAAACCACTTTTATAGTCCTCTTATATTCACCAGTCTTTCTCACTCTACCAGTGAACTGTACACAGAGATCTTTACCTCAAAAGTCGTAAAAACCATTTCACAAATAAGGATATCTGCAACAACAATCAATCAGCTAACAAAATCATGGTTGGTTCCAGAAAACATGGGAAAAAAATACCCAGCCCAGAACCTCTAGCAAAATGTTTTACAAATACCTTCCCTCACAGGTCGGTGTTTCTGTCTTAACAGAGAGCACTAGAACACTCTACTTGCTCCTGTACAGCAGTGACACTCAGTGTGGGAAGGAAGGTAATAACCATGGCTGAGGACATTACTTAAGTTTGTGAGAATGTGTGGACATTTCTGGCCATCGTATTATCCCTAAAAAGTTCTTTCAACATAGGGGTTTAAACACCTGTTTTTTTTTTTTTTTCCAGAACTGAACTTGTCCTACATATAAGAGAGATACACTTTTTCATCAAAAGTTAATCATTTTGGAAAAGCACATCACCAGTTCACTAGCACTCACAGTGTTTAAGTTATCAATACCATAAATGTATAATCAGCCTATATTTGTAGTTCCTGCATTCACACCTTTAAGTTTTCCACTGTAGTTAGGTCTAAGCTTTCACACTGCCATATAATAACCTTATATTCTTTTTCATTCATCTATTACAAGCAGGAGAAACATTATATTATTTTTGGAATTTTACACATAAGAAGGTTATATTACTATGAATTTAATTTTGGGATAATACAAAGGATGTTACAAAATATTTACTTTAAGAATTAGGTCTCAGAGTGTTAAGATCATTGACATTTTTAGCTCAGCGAAAACCATTTTTCTTTCGAATCCCAAAATAAGGTCCTCTAAATACTCATTCAGCATCTCTTGACTTTCCCTCTTTTCAGACAGCAGAAGCCTACAGGAGTCTGTTGCCAACCTTGAAAGGCACAATCCCAAGAAAGTTGTAAAGTTTGCAGAACAAGATCTTGTACAAAACAGAAGGGACAAAAACTTACTTTTGGAAAAATCAACAACTAAGTATCCATTTCGAACACCAATCATAATCATTAGCATTCAAAACCTGGTATAGACTTGGGACACAGTTCACTGGTACAGTGCCTGCCTAACATGCACAAAGCCCTGGGTTTGAAACCTAGTACCACACAAAATGGTTAATAATATTTTTCCACAATTACCACCTTCAATTTTACAGAAATAACTGTCACAACTAGGGAAGTGCTAAAAGCAGAGTTTTCCCACTAGTTTCTGAATAGTATTTTTCCCACTATTTTTATTAATATACAAATGTAATACATTATATTTACAATGAATTTGGGTGCTTCATACATTTATGTATCATATCGACTTCACAATCCCTTCCCATTTTCTACCCTCCCACACCCTCCCTGTCCCTTCCCCCGGCTCCAGCTATCACTTCATATGGTTCCAAAGAATGTCTGTGTTCTGGGTTTTCCAAGTCCGAGAAACCATACAGTGTTTAACATATTAATCTTCTGAACCTAAGTCATTTCACTTAAGTCACCACTCTACCTCAGCTTCCTATTCCTCAAATGGGTTCACAGTAGTTAGATCTTGATATCTCTTCTCTGAATCCAACCAATCCCTTTATTGGGATATTCACCAAAAGTTTTTTTTCCCATATTTTCCCATCTCTTTGTTGTTATTGTTAAACCTGGCCTTACCCACCAGTTTACATTAGAAAATAATTATAAGCATGTAGTTCAAAAGACTAGTTAATTTGGGAAAGAAGAGAAAAATAAATAAATAAAATTCAATTGCCTTAGCTGAATACTGGAAGGTGCATATTTGTACATTCACAAGGTTATCTTTACATCAATTAGTTTCCTTAGGATAAACCTTCATCAGTGACCTCATAAGCGAATTGCTACAACAATACAAAGTTAAAACTGTATCACATTGCTACATTAAATGAAGTCAAATCTAAACCACATAAATATACTTAAAGTGACAAACATGAAGGCAAATTTAGTCATTTCAGAATTCCTTAACTTTCATATCTTACTCATATTTCACTGATTACCAACATACTTTCTTCTCAGCTCATTCTCCTCTAGCTGTTGTCACTTTTTCTCTGGGGTCATTGGTGTTGCTGGTCTCCCTTTCACTTTCTAAGTTTCCGTTAAGTATTTTCTGCAATACTGGCTCAGTGGCTGCAAATTCCTTTAAGCTGTCTCTGTCATGGAAAGTTTTAAGTTCTCCCTTTAAATTACAAGATAATTTTGCTGGATATAGCAGTCTTGGTTGGCATTTATGTTTTTTTAGTGCTTAGATGACAATGCTCCATGATTTCCTTGCTTTTAGAGTTTGGATTGAAAAATCTGCCATTATCCTGATGGGCTTATCTTTGTAGGTCACCTTCTGTTTTTCTCTTACCGCTTTTAGTATTTTCTCTTTGTGTTGGGTTTCTAGAATTTTAATTATGATGTGTCATGATGAGGATCTCTTCTGATCAAAGCTGTTTGGTGTTCTATATGCCTGCAATAGTTCCATGTTCATTTCTTTTCTTAGATTTGGGAAATTTTCTTCCATTATTTCACTAAATATGTCCTTTAAGCCTTTTGTTTTGTCCTCAGTCTTCTCCTCGATTCCCATAATTCTGACGTTGTTTCTCCTTGAATCATCTATCAGCTGTTGTAATGACTCGCTTTCTTTATTTACTTTGTGTTCTTCATGGCCTGTATGTTGCAGCTCAGTCACTTTATTTTCTAGGTCTGACATTCTATTCTGAAGTTGTTTAAACTGGTTGCCTATTATTACCTGCGTGCTTTTTATTTCCTGAATATCTGCATTCAATTTTTCTGTATCTCTGTTGTGTACTTCTCTAATTTCTTCTGTCTTCATTATCTTCTGGTATATTTCTTCTCTGGTCTCCTCTAGTTGCTTTTCAAGGCTTGCTTTTTGCTTAGCTATATGTTGGTGTAGTTCTTGCGCTGTCTGTTTTATTTCTTGCTTTAATTCACTGAATTTCTGGGCCCAGAAGTTGCCATCATTTTTGCCATATTCATCTTTATTCACCCTGATATCATCTGCTGGGGTTTCAGGTCTTTTTGTAGGAGATTTGTAACCGCACTTCCCCATTTCTTCTTTGGTCTCCTGTAATTTCTTTTCAAGGCTTGCTTTTTTGCTTAGCTAAGTGTTGTTGTAGTTCTTGTGCTGTCTCTTTTATTTCCTGCTTTGCTTCCTGGTTTAATTCCTGCTTTAATTCACTGACTATGTGGGCCCAGAACTCACCATCATTCTTGCCCATCTCTTCTTTGGGTTCTTCTTTGGGTTCTCCAATTTCAGCTCCCCTTGTACCCTCCCCTGGTGAGTCAGATCTTTTTGTATAAAATTTGTTACCACGTTTCCCCATGGTTCCGCTACCTCTGACTGACTCTGCTGCGCAGGAAAGAAAATGGCTCCTGCTGACATCACTGCCTGCGACGGTTGTTGTGCCCTGTTTCTGATCTGGGATCCCGGGGCCTTTTCTCGGGGGAGCGCACGCTGCATTTGTAGTACACACACTGCGGGCTGGTGCTTCTGAGGCTGGAGCCGCCCGCTGCCAATAATTCCCACTGATCCGGATCTGCGCTTACCTCAGGCTGAGGTTCTGGCCTCCGGACCTTGTTTGTGATCTGTGGGTGCTGGCAGCTCGGGGCTGCGCCAAGTCGGCTGCTTCTTTCCTCCTCTTCCGATGTGACTTCAGGATTTCAGACCTGCCCACAGCCTCCTCTCCCATTGTTGTGTGCTCTGTCCTCTCCCAGCTCTGTTCCGTCAGATGTTCAGGTCCCCGCGAGCTTTCCTCTGTCAGTTTGCAGTCGGCTGCGGCGGCTTCCTGGACCGTGGGGATATTTTCCCCCCTCCGGTTTCGATGATCCTTCGGAGTTTCTGGCCTCCCGTTGGTCACCTTTCAGTTTTGGGGGATGCTCCTCTCTTTCCTAGCTACACCAAACACGCTTTCTCTAACTTTCTTCTTGACTTTCTGAGTGAGCTGATGTGCAGTGCTGTTACTCAGTTGCCATCTTGACTGGAAGACTCTCTAAATAGTATTTTTATAAGTCTTAGGCCAAACACTAAAATTACTTGTTCTTTTCTTCCATAAGCTCAGTATCTGAGGGTAGTTCTTACAGCCTGACCTATGTCTCTCTGTAAACTATTCTTTAGATCGTTCTCTAAGGTTTACAAGAGATAAGTAACATCTTTTGATTATGAGACTAAAGTGCATGACGTTTCCTAAGATTTTTATCAAGTTCTGATACATGATTATACAACTGTACCATACCAACAGCTCTGTTAATAAGAGACTGTACACTGTTGTGGCTTGAATCTGGAATGTCTCCCAGAGCTTCATGTGCTTGGATGCTGTACAGTATCTTGGAACAAACGCTGTTAGGAAGTGGGGCCTGGGTGGGAAAGGAGGATCACTGGGGCTTGAGCTGGGAGGGAATACACTAGTTTTTGCTCATCTGGCTTCCTGTCTGCCACGCTATGCTTCTGCCATGTTCCACCACTGCCAGCTGCCCACTAACAGACTGAGACATTTTCAAACCCTGAGCTGACATAAATCTTTCCTCTCTTTAGTTGTGGATGCTAGGTATTTGTCACAGCAATGAAAAAGTAACTAAGACATACATCCCGGTACCTGGATGCTGCTTCTATAGACTTAGTTCCAATTCATCAGCTTATAGATTCTAACTTTGCAGGCACGCTTACTGTCATATCTTTCCTTCTCCTAATGTATTCTGTCTAGGCTAAAGGTAACACATTCATTTATCCAGAGCTATCAGCATAAAGTCTGTTCTGTGCCATTCTGGGTACCTTCTTCCAGAACTCTAGCCTTTTTTTCCTGGTTTCTTATCCATTCTTCCTAAACTAATCACTAATAAGGCAGATGTCACTACATTACTTTAAAAGCCTATCTGAAACTACTTCAAAGAAAATGTTATTTTACAGATAAAAGCAAATAAAAACCCCTCTAAAGCCAATTTTCAGTTGATTTTTTTCCTAACCCTGCCCTCCTAAACTCTTAATAGCTTACAAAAAGTACATGAAGGAGGCAGATGGCGGCTACAGAGTAAATACAGACTACAGAGAATACAATAAAAATACAGCAATGTCTAAGGAAAAAAAGAAATACTGCTCTGGTTCTAATAAGTAAATATGCCCAATGCTCAAGAGGGGAAAAATATCAAGGCCAACCAAATAAATTCTACTCAGTAGTTACTACAAAGGAATGCTAGTAGGTCATTAGAATTTAAGAGTTAAAATTGAAAAAGGTAACAATAATCACATTTCCCCCCCATCTTTACCAGATACTAGTGTAGTCTGTCTGTCTTCAGTCATTTTCTTATTCCTTTCTCAATATGTCTCTGTGGCTAACCTTACTCATTCTTCCAGTCTGAAATTAGATGTTAATGTCACTACCTCAGGAAGCATGACCTCAGATCTCCAAGTCTGTGTTAGGTGTCCTTCCTAGGAACACTTTTAATCATTATATACATTCATCAATTTATCAGAATACAAGTCTGTTTCTCTTTAGCGGCAACACAATAAATTAAGACCTGAAGATATTAGAGAAGTTACTATCAAAGGATTATTGATTATAGTGGTCCTAGAAAGTATAATGTATAGGAATATGTATTTTTATAAAACACAATCTTAACTATCATTCAAGAAGTCAGCACAACAAAACTATCCAAGATCTATATATTACCTTAAAGTTTACAATGTATTCCAGATCTACTACTATATTTCATATATTTCACAACCCTGAGTAATATTAATTCCATTTTACAAATCAGGGAGCCATGACTCAGGTTTGGGGCTGTTTTCAGAATCCCATATTAAATGACAGAACCAACGACCTTAATCCATGTATTTTACACCAACAAATGACTTTTCCATTACTTCTAGCATATCAGACATTTTTAAACTAATGGCAGTGAAAAATTAGTTTGGAAATTCACATCCTTCTTCATTTTTTAACCCTTTTATACAAAATAAAAGTGTTTCTGAGTTTTGGTCAAATATTTTCTTCCAGGTGATCAAAGGAGTGTGATCTCTTGCCTATCAGCTTTTAACTTGGGGGGAGTTGGGGATGTCCTGCTTATATTCTACTGCAACAGTAGTTTGTGAACATAGCACTGTACTTTGCAAAGGATACAAAAATATCACAGGCCAGTATGCCTGATCTGAAGCGTTTACAATCTCTCTGGAAAAAAAAAACAAAAATAACAGAAGAAATATAAGGCAGTGCTATACGACAAACTGTTTTATAAGGTTAAAAAAGGTGGATAAGAAACAGACTTTTAGAGCAATGATAGGAACTAAAACAACAGCCATGACTTGGTTAAGAGAATAGGGAAGGCAAAAGGAAAAGCCACTCATAGAAGATCATACTGGAAATGAGCATGGAATACTCTTGGGCCGGTACAAAGAGCCTAGACTGAAAAGAATGTTCACTTTAGGGTGGCATGAAACAAAATTAGAAAAGTGACAGGGAGAAGAAGGTAGCTTCGTCTCAAGGGAGACGAAGTAAGGAGTAATTATGTTTTTTATCATAAAAGTGACATGAGGGATATAGTATTTAAGGAAGGTAAGTTGAATGTGGAATGGATCGACATATTATTTTACCAGAATTAAGACAGGAAACCTAAGAGACTGATGCTTCCCTTATAGGGTTCTAAGACCCTTTTCTGTTATTATCACAGAATTTATAACCAAACCATAGGTAGATTATCTCTTACATTACCAGATACCTTCATTAGAATTTTGGACCCTCTAGACCACTAACTATTGTTTCATAACCCCATACTAGCAGAATGTCTGGTATTTAGCAGGCAGGCAATAAATGCTGAAGGGATTAATCAACCCATCTAGGTATCTGAGTATGTAAAAGTGATTATGGTGGTAGAATTGGAATTATTAATACGAAAGACATTGGAGGAAGCAATTAACAGAATGATTCAATAGGCAGAGGAGATGTAGTATGTGGAATATCCTCACTGACAAATAGTCACATGTTGAGACACATACATTAGAAAGCTTAGAGAAAAAATATTCCTTCGCAAGACAAGGATCTATCTTGACATACACTGAATTAACTTTTAGGTAATATGAATATTAGGGTAGAAAAGCAAAAAAGTAACCCTTGAGGATATCCCACTTTCAGGGGATGAAAGAAGAGTAATCAAAATTTAGATGTTCTACACATGCATTTTTAAGTAAAAACCTCAACTAAAATCTAGGTAAAATCTTAAATTTTTGTATTAATAAATGGACTTAAGAGTCACCCACTTTTACATAGATGTTAAACCCTCTACTTCATTTTCTTTCTTTGCTCTGAAAGAGATTAATTTGAAAAAAGGGCTCAAATATTAAAACAAAATGTAGAGTGCCTACCACAGCACATGTCTAAATTAAAGCACGAATATGATCAATATTAGGAGAGAAACTAAACACTAAATTTTACTGTCATAGTAGCAAAAGTTTAAAAAGAAAATTAAAAATTTACATCTTCTGGAGAAAGTTTCAACTCACACAGATATAAGCATATTTATTTAAATAAAAAATAACATTAATTTTAACCGAAAACCTATTATCATCTAAAAACAAATCTATTTTCAGGGCTAGGGGATAGCTCAGTGATTACCACACATGCCTATGAAGTGCAAGGTACCAGATTCAATCCCCCAGTACCACATACTAGCTGGGTGTGGTAAAGCACACTTGGAATCCCAGCACTGGGGAGGCTGGGGAGGATTTTTATGAGTTCTAGGCCAGCCTGGGCTATATAGTGAGTTCAGGACCAACCTAGACTACAGACAGACTCTGTCTCCAAAAACAAAAAAATGTTAAGTGAAGGCTGGGAATCTAAATTAATGGTAAATATATTATTTTCATTTTGAGCTAGTATTATTTTTATTTGCCTGACACAGCTCTTATTTTAGGTATTATTCCAAAATCACTTTTGATCTAATTAATATGAAGTGGCCAAACATTCCAATGAATACTGAAAACTACAATATAGAGTACTTAAGATTTTAATTACTTCTGATCAATCACTGTTGGTAAGAAATTTATCCATAGAACAAGAAAAACACATTCTTGTGGGTAGCTAAGAATAAGGCAAAATAGTGAAAAAAAATACAAGCATTTGAACTTTGGGAATTGCAAATATATGCATGTTCTGCCCTATAATGTTCCTTTTTGGAGAACGAAGCATCTATACATCCAAGTACAGGAAGTTTTCTGTTCCCAAGCAGTTAGGGAATGAAACATACATCATATTTCAATTAAAGAAGAGCATGTATATTCACATTCCAAATTAACAACTGACCACATGCAAGTAGCAAATTCTAAAAGATTGGATAATGATAACCTATTATTCAAATTAAAGTTATTTTTACTTAAGGCGTTGGCTCAGGAAACAAACATTATTTACAGTAAACCTTAGCTTAAGTTTACTTAAGCAACTGTATACTACTATACATATAAATGATAGTTGACAGTATTTCAGTTTCATTCTTATAAATAAATTACTGTAGGATGCAGAGTTTTAGAGTATATATATATATATATATATATATATATATATAGTTTCAGATACAGTTCTGACTTGTATAATATATAAAATTTATTATAATCTTTCTGTATAACATGGCTTCTTATAACAAGCGAATGTATAATTTTTAAAAAATATTGATTCCGAAAAAAGGTGTTTATTATATCTCCTTATTTCATAAATATGATTCTAAATTATTTTACATTTTCCACACATAAGTGTATAATTTCATAAGTACACTTATAATATATGTCCAAATATTTTACTGCCTATTAATATTTTAAATATATTTAAACATTCCAAAGAATATCAAAAATGTCAGGACATTAATGAAATGGCATCAAGCGGTACACACATAAGAAGATATATATGTACATATGCACATAAACATACAGTATTCTACATTCAAAATTAACATATATATTCATATACAGTTTATTTGTATGTAAGAATACTGTCAGTTTGAGCTAATAAATTCTGAATAATCCTGCAACCCTTTTAAAATTGTAATTCTCTGACTGAACCTTGTTTTAGTTTCAAATAAGGAAGATTCATGAGTACTCTATTAAGTTTGGCAGTAAAGTCATCTTTGTACATATTTATCCATAACTTTTAAAAAATAACTCATTAAATGTACTAGAAGAAGCTGTTAAAAGGTCTTTTTAGAATATTAATTTAGAATCACTTTTAATCTTAACTCTTTAGCTTTGAAGTTCTACAGAGCCAAATGCTTCATTGTACAGAAATTCCTATCTTCAGCTCATGCAAAAAAATGGAATCTGTCTACATTTTACTGAAACTAGAAGCAACAATTTTATGGAACAAGAAAACTAAGTAGCCACTGTTAAAATAATTCATTTCATCGGTACATTAAAATACTTCAGGAGAAACGTCAGTGAATTCATAAAAAAGAAAACCCCACACAATTCATAACATTCAATTTCGAAACTACAAATCCAGCCATTTGGGCATTTATCAGCTTTTGCTTTTTATCATAGGAATACCAGTAGGGCCACAAAGGACTGTCAACATATAGCTACGTAGGAATATCTAAAACAGACTAAGAGTTATTACCTCAGAAATGTTTTAAAACAAACTCAAGCACACACTGTATACTTAAGTAGCTTTAGTTCATAATCTACAAAAACATTTCAAGTTAACTGTTTTTCCGTTATGAGAATTAACATGGTTGAATAAATAATAAACTCACCCAAGAAAGTCCTGCAATTGTTTTTTAAAGCTTTAAATTGGTTTTTAGAGATCTCCATACAATAGAATTTGCAATGCAGAGTAGTTCACCTGATAGACACAACACTTCTCCTGCAGCTGCAAAAGCTTACACTAACCCCATCTTTCCTTCCGTTCTTGTTTTATTCCATACCTAATTATTACGCATATGGAATTTTGTTCTTTTAGAGAAAATGATCTGATTGTGTATTTGAATTTTTGATACTGTGGGTATATGGTAAATGTGATACTATCAATAAACAGAGTTCTCCAGATCCTCTCCTATTCTCCAACAACTGAAAATTAAGCAGTTCTGATACTTAATACCACTGTTTAGAAAGAGTATATTCATTGACTAGTTATAACAGTCCTTTGTAAGAAGGTTCATCTCCAAAAAAGTGTCTTATATTCACAGGTGGGTTAAAGTTCGAACTCAACTAAGTTAGTTACAGACTATGATGAAAACTCATTACTCACCTTCAACTTCTACAATTTTCTTTCTCCTGCTAGTATGTTCACAGTCCTTATTAAGGAAAACCAAATTTAATATAGCTAAAATGATGATAAAACTCTGGTGGGCTTGTAGACAAAGCTATATTTAATCAATTATTTTATCTTCCACCAGTTGGAAGATAAATTTAAGGCTAATTAATTGCTTCGGTCTCTGTTTTTTCCTTCCCTAATATCAGCATGCTACTTTCAGTTGTTTACACTCCACGGCCACTTTCCTTCTACTTACCAGTTTTAGTCGAATAATGGTCTTTGTGTGATTCAGTGGTTATACAACATATATAAAAGGAAAGAACTGGGTAGTTTTCTTTCTTAAATATCATTCTTTATTCTCTTTTCCTCTATCAATATTTTACTAACTAGGATTACTTAAAAGTAATTGTTAAAAACATGAAATTCACATTTCATTCTACAGTTAATTTTCAGGCAATGATGTAGCTCAAAAGGAATTAAGTCAGAAAATATACATATTACAATATAGAGAAAAAGCTTATAAAAGTCACAATACATAAACCTTCACAAGGCCAGCTCTACTCTGACATAATGTGAAAAAAAAATGATGTGTGACTTATTTCTTTAAAAAAACAGACTACAGTATCATAAATAGCAATCACAATTATTGAAATTGGCTACTGTTTATATTCTCTTGACTGGGTCAAGAATTCTAGTTTCTTTTTCTCTTCTGTTTCAGTTAAAATCATTGCAACACTAATTTTAATCTTTCTTCTTGGAAAAGAGTCACCTAATTTTTGAAGTTATTTTATATGGGGTTAACAAAAATAATCATTTAAGTGCCACCTGGTAGGTATCCATAACGGGCCAGGCACTGAATTTTTTATTTCTGACTTTATTCTCACAAAGACCTAGTAAAAGGGGCCGTAACTGCCCCTTTCCATAGGATGAAATGAAGGCTCAAGGAATTACGTAGTCTGCCCAAGTACATAGCAAGGAAAGGATCTCACCAGGAAGTATCCCAACAGGGATTCAATTTATTGTATGCCAACTCCAAAGCCCATGTTCTTTTACTCTACCATCCTTGCACATAAAGATTTTTTTGTCTGTCTAGCTGACAGTTGTGTCTGAGACTTAGTAACTCTTCCAAAGGCATTAAGGCTATCAAACTACACCACAGATGCTGTGTTATAATTTAGTCTTTCCTAAGCTCTTTTCATCTTTTTTTAAAAATGGTACTGAGACTTAAGCGCAGAGTCTCATACATTTTAGGTCAGCACACTACTCATAAGCTACATCCCAACCTCCCTTTTTTTATTTTGAGGCGAGTATTGCTAAACTGCCAAAGCTGACCTCCTGAAACTTGGTGATTCTCTTCCAAAAGAGTCTCAAATAGCTACTATTACAGCTTGCACACTTTAAATGACTACTATGTTATTTGGTAAAGTTAAAACATTTCTCAAAGTGATAAGAAAAACTTGAATTAGTTCTATCAAATTCTACTCAGGACAAATTTTTATCAAATAAAATAATAAATCTAGCCTTTTCCTAAGTAATTATAGTGGTAGTAATAACATCTTCTAATACCATTTATTGAATGCGTTTGATATGTCTGCCTTTTCAACTATTTATTGAAGAGTGCTAAATAATATTAAGGATTATCTTACATAAATAAAGCTGCCTGTGTGCAGAGAATGTCTAAGGAAGACTCTTAAATTAAAGCTATCTTCTACATTAATTTGTTTGTAGGTACAGTCTGAACTAATTTACTTGACAGGAGGATTTAATATTACTTTTCCTGGTAATAATCAAACCAGTTTTAAAAAGAGCTAATTAAACTGTGATTAAAGTCTCCTATTTAGTAAGGTAAAGAAGAAAGGTAACACAATGAGAAAACATGAAATATCATTTCCTGTTGCTTCTGGGAATTGAGAAAACGCAAAGATAAAGTGGCAAGTCCCAACCAGCTGAATAGCTAGTCCAGCTCAATTAGGACAGCCCTATACCTTATCTTGACTCTCTTTACAAATTCAATTCTCCCAGACATCCTCTATATAACCCACCTCTTTTTGTGGGATAGAAATTCAAATATGGATTGTGGTCAGAAAAAATGTCATAAACAAAGCATCCTAATGTTGCCACGTTTTAGCAAGAGAAATTTAGGTACTATTTAACAGACTAAGAGAAAAAAGACGCTCATTCACTTGTGCTACATTGTTACCTCAAACACATCTCAATCTTTATTTTTTTGGTGTCCTTTTCTTGAATATAGTTCATGTGTTCATGTGTTTCTCAAAAACATGAGGAACCTTAAGATAGACCTTTTCCCTTTAGAACTAATGAGCTAAGAGCATAATACACTTTTTTATTTTATGTGGTACTGACATATAAACCCAGGGCTGCATGCAGACCAGACAAGTGTTCTGCCACTGAGCTATAACACAGCCCTTTTGATTTTATTTTGAGATATAGTCTTGCTAATTTGCCTCGGCTGACCTGAAACTTGCTATATCCTCCTGCCTGCTACGTTCCTGCTCTGGAGTCCTTAAGATTACAGGCATGTATCAAGGCAGCTGGGCTGTCCCATGTTACTTCTGAAAAGCATCATCTAATATGCTTCTTAAAAATGTTTCTCTCAGTAATCATGAGGGAATTCTGCAGAAAAGAAGGGCACTGAGGTTACTAAGAGTTCATTTAAATTTTCTAATGATTGCTTTCTATAGAAGATCACTAGGAGATGCAGTGATTTTATGAGTTAACCACAATAAAAAGCAAAACAAAACCTACTAACCTATTCACTCTTTCTGATTATAAAGGATCAATTTTATGCTCTTTTTTTTGGGTGTTAAAGAAGCAAAAGCAATCTCCAAAGGAAAAATTTTAAATGTAAAAAAGAATTTAAATAAAAAACAAGGTTAATCTTGTCAGTTAATAACTATCCAATAAACAGCTCTTTACAGTAAAATATTAAAAAGCCATGAATGTCAAGCAGTCTTTCAAAAAAGACAAAAGGAAAAAATTAAATCCCTGCCTTCTCAGAATTTTAATATTTGGCATATTAAAACACAAAAACAAATAATACTTTTTTATAAACTCAATACATACTACTTACATGACACCTTGTAGAACTTTCTGGGGATCAGGGTCAAATAGCCTGTCAACATAGTGGCGACTGCTAGCTGTTACTTCCTAGAAAGTAGGGGAAAAATTATGACATCTGAAGCCATGCAAATCATAAATTCATAGCATCACCCACAACATCAAATAACTATATAACCTAACTCAAAGAAGATACATTAAGATTCCTATAAAATATTACTCACCTCCTTACTAATTATGGGATACTGAAGAGATTTTTAAAAGAGGTGTTCAGTACAAGATGTCAATCATGCATTTATTTAAAGGACACTCAATTTAAAAACTAAGAAAGTCCATGGAATACTACAAATTTTGGAATTAAAACTGGCGAAAGAATCTGGGAAATCAACAAAATTACATACATTATAAAATTACAATGATTTTGCTCACTTAAGACTTATAGGGGAAACATTATACTTTATTAATAATTTATTATGAGAAAAGTCTGTAATGACATAAAAGACAATAATTCAGGGAAGCAAGTGATAAATAGTAACCTGAAGAAAAAAACCATTCAGTCCTCGCTAAAAACTAGTCAGTGGAACCTTTGTGGTAAGCCCTATAAGTTTTATTAATGAAAGAACTGAACACATATGCGAAGAAACAATTTAAGTTTCATTAATTGCTGGATGTGACATATATTTGAGAAAGCGAATGGAATACTACATCTGCTCAATATACACTAAAGAAAAAGCTAGCTCTCAATCAAAGAAAACACTGGGGACTTCACTGCGGTCTAGGTACACAGGAAGTCAGACTAAAGCAGAGGCTCTTCAGTGTGAGGAGGCAGACATGAGCAAAACACAAAAACTGTAACAATTAAGTTTTCACACTTTAAAAGAAAACAGCTCAGCTTCAGGGTGGTTTATAGGTTTAACAGGACAATCTTAGTTTGTACTAGACAAGGTCAAGTAAGGGTGAATGAAGAGGTAGAGAGCATAGAGTCGGAAATGCCACTTACCTGCTTTTATTTGTACTGTGGTTTATTCTATTATGCCACTTCTTGTAATACACTTATTTTGGCAGGTAATACTTTTTACATTGAATTTTTGGTATTTAACATAATTTAAAACAAAGAATATATATCAAAAAATCAGAGAAAAAAATTTTAGTCCTTTGTTCATTCAATATACTACCAACTATTCACCATAAATTATTACAGCAGAAAGTTTAGTCAGAGCCCCAAGCAAGTAAAGACCTAATTCATATTATAAAGCTACCACAATCAATGCATATTTTCATGTCTGACCTTCCTACCAAAACATCCTCATAGGCAAGTGAAATACTTTATTTCTTTTGGTATAAATTTCATTCATAAAGGCCAAACAGCAGACCCCAGAAAACACACAAAATTGATAAAAACTATTGTGCCCACAGGAATAACACCAAAGCCTTTTCTGAGTCTATTTTCCTAAAAAATAACAGAATCAGAGTTATATCTAATAATTATCTGTCTCATTTCCTTGGATTATAAGGCTTATGATCTTCATTTATGAAATCAGATAATTATGCCTTTCTTTCTTTCCTTCTTCTTCTTCTTCTTTTTTTTTTTTTGTGGAGACAGAGTCTTCCCGAACTCAGTATGCAGTCCACGCTGGCCTCAAAGTCATGGCAATCCTCCTGCTTCAGCCTCTTCAGTGCTGGGATTGCAGATGTGAACTATCAGGTCCAGCCACGATCATTAGATGTTAAGTAAGGACTCAAAGTCAAACAGGTGACACATGCCCATAATCATAGCATTATGGAAGGCTGAGGCAAGAGGATCCCAAATTCGAGCCCAGCCTAACTAAGCAACTTAATGACCTCGTGACACTGTATCAAAATAAAAACGTAAAGAAGGTTGAGAGTATGTAACAGTGCAAAGCTCAATCTCTAGAATCACACATACACAAAATTCAAATTCCACAAATAGAGTATGAAATAATTTATCAAGAGCAAAAGGTAGACTTAAACTGAAAAAGAATATGTCTATAATACAAAGTGGTGAGTTTGCCCTTTGATTTTTTAAGTCCATTTCCTTTCTTGGCTTTCTAACACAGTATGTTCTGCACACCTCAGACACTTAGCCTCTCTCCTATCCAGAGAGTAATCTTAGATTTTACTATCTCCCTCCTTTACTCTCATAGCTCTACATCTCAGGTCTCCCAATATGGTTAAAGCAAAAAACTTATTACACCTTGGTCTAACACATGCTTTTAAGACTCTACTTTTGCCAAACATATTCATTTGTACGCCTGTATGGGACAATTATGTGTGTGTGTGTTGGGATACTGAGGATTAAACTCAGAGACTCTGCACTGAGCTACATTTCCAGCCCTTTAGAAAAAAAAATTTTTTTTTTAAATTTTGATACAGAGTGTCTCATTAAGACACTAAGTAGCCCAGGGTGGGCTTGAACTTGCCATCCTCTTGCCTCAGCTCCCAGAGTACTGGCATTATAGAAGTGTACCACTACTCAGCTTAAACAACTCTTCCCCCTGCAGATCAGGTCACCACTCTCCTTTCAGCCTTTCTTCTTTCAGACAGCAGCCTGAAAATGTAAGGGCTAAACACAGAAGCCAACCGGGACAGGTATTAAATAGGTTGGTCAGAGAACACATCTCTAAGAAGGTGACATCTGAGCAAACATCTGAAGAAGGTGAAGGAGAACATCATGTAGCTATTTGAAGCACAGCTTTTTCAGCAATGAAAATAAATGCAATGGTTCTGAAAGGGGAAGCACCTGACATAATCAAAGAACCAGCGACCGCTACAGCTGGCGCAAAATGAGCCAAGGAGAAAGAGTAGAAGACAAGGTCAAAACCAGGGGCCAGATGGTGAAGAGATACACTGTCTAATACGACAGCCACTAACCTCAGATGGCGTTTTTACTTTTTCAAATATGGCTAGGAATTGAATTTTATTTTTTAAAAGTTTAATTTCATCTTTAAGTATGCTTTAACTTTTGCAAATATACGCTACCAGAAAATTTAAAATTATTGAATACATAGCTTTGCATTATTTTCCCACTGGACAGCACAAATATACAGCCTTCTTGATCACTTTAAAGATTTTTTTTTGTATGAGAGAGAGAGAGAGAGAGAGAGAGAGAGACTCACACTTTTTAGTCCAGGCTGGTCTTAAACTCACTATGTAGCTCAGGCTGGCCTTAAACCTAGGCAATCCTCCTGCCTCAGCTTCGTGGGTTCTGGGATTACAGGTGTGTGCCACCACATCTGGCTTTTGTGGTAGTGGGAAAAGGAGCACAGATCTTGGGCTTGCTAGGCAAGCACTCAAACTGCTGATATATGCCCTAAGACCAAGATTTTGATTTTTATACCATAAATTGGAAAGTCACTTACAAGGTTTTGGGAAAACAAAGACATAATTACACCTATGGTTTTAAAGGATCACTAAATGTGTACAAAAGGACAAGGGGCTTGTTGTGGTTAGGATCTGGAGTGTCCCCCAAAGTCCCATGTATTTTGACGTTATGGATTGTCTATGGAACCATGTGATGTTGGTGGATTGAGGTCTGGTCTGGAGGGGTGGATTGCAGTTAAGTTAGGATTAATGGTGTGTAGTGGCCACACCTGGATGCAGGAGGGACTGGTTACTGGGCGGAGACCTGAAAGGATACATAAGCTGCACCTGCCTTCCTGGAGGGCTGGGACTAGTCTCAACTAGCCTCAGCTTGTCTTCCTGTTTGTTCGGGGAAGCTGCCTCCACCTATCTCTCTGCCATGTACTTCGATTGTTGCCAGCCACTCCTGAATGGACTGTGACCTTTGAGACTGTGAGCTAAAATAAACCTTTCCTTTCCTAAGTTTCTGGGTGTCAGGTATTGAGTCACAGCAACGAAAAAGTAACTAAGACAGGGCGATACATATAAACAGGGAGATTGTGTAAAAGCTTACTTGTATCAGCAGAAATGCTGTTACTTCAGAGATAATGGTAGCTTGGACTAGGACAAACACTGTAGTAAGATTAACTCAGACTCCAGATAAATAGGAAGTCTGGAACCATTGTCAAACTGGATATGCTGTCACACAAAATGCAGCATATAACAGAAAAGAGGAGGCAAAGGTAACATTTAAGGTTTTTACTTCAGCACCTAAAAGACTAAGTTGCAGTAGGAAGGCAGTAGGAGGTATACATTTGAATAGGAAAATCAAAAGTTAAGTTTTGGACAAGTGAGGACTGAGAATCCTATACAACGTTGTAGTATGAACGTCAAGCTGGTAGTGAATATATAAGTCAATACAGTTTAGGAAAAAGTTGTGGGCTAAACATCAGGAAGGTATCATCTTATAAACAGTATTAATTCACTAAAGGAATAACCTATTAGAGCAAGACCTGAACCATGTTCCATAGCCAGCAATGGGCAGAAGTCCAGGAAAACAAATCAGAGAGTGCTTCAAAAAGGAGTAATCAACTATGTCAAATCCTAGATAATGACAAAGACCTGACTGATGCATTTAGAAACATCAGTGCCCTTGACATCAGCAATATGGGGTAGGGTGCCAAGCCTGCTTGAGGAGAGTTTGAGAATGGGAAAAGAGGAACTAGAGAAAACTAAATATAGACAATTCTTTCAAGGAATTTCATATGAAGAAGAATGAAGACATAGAATAGTAGCTGGAAATAAAGTCAAGAGAGATTTTATTTATTAAGACAGAAAATTAGTACATCCTTATATATTTTTGAGGAGTGGAAAAACTTCCAGAACAATGTTCACTGAGGTGGGATGGAATTTATTGATCAAGAAGAATATATAAAGTACAAAATCCAGAAGGAATCAACTAAGTAAATATGGTGATGAGTGCTTATGAAGTACTCTTCTGATTACTTCTATTTTCTAAGAGTAAAAGTCAGGGAAGAAGTGTGGGGTCTGAACAAAGAAAAGAAGTAAGAAGACACTAACCAGGCCAGGAAAATAGAGCAATATTATAGGAGAGCACCTAGAATCCTTTTAAAGTCTGTAATTACAAATTTAAAGTGAGAACAACCAGTATGACTATTTTTCCTCCAACAACATTTAAATGTGCTTTCTAGACAAGCACTCAAACTGCTAAGATAAACCCCAAACCAAAGATTTTGATTTTCATAGCATGAGTTGGAAAGCCACTTAGGTTTTGGGAAATCAGTGTCAGGGTTAGACTTAATGGTTTTAAAGGATCACTAAATGTGTAGAGAAGGTGTCATAAAAAAAAGAAGAGCTGGATTTAATCAGAGTTGGAGTTTTACAAGGCAAGAATAAAAAACTTGACATAAAGGTCAACTGGATTGAGGTTATACATGAACGTATGATGACAATGACAGACCTAGTGAAAAGGTGGCATTAATAGACTAGATGACAAAAGAATTGAATAACTGCTGGCATGAGAGCAGTAGGAGGAAGGTGTAGTTTAGAAGAAGGTATATGCTAGGATGTTTGAGGTTGAGATTATGAAAGAATTTTAGTCATTGCTAAGGTCAAGGCCTAGGAAATGATCATGGAAGCAAGTGTCTCTGGTAGAATAGAAGGCATTATCACCGGAGAAGTTTAGAATTGTAAAAAATTACTTATGTAGATAATTAATTTCTATAAATTATCACAGAAGTTTGCTACAAAATGTTGTTGTGAACCAGGAGCTAAAATTGTAAAGAAATGAGGGAATGATTAAGGGGACTGTAGAAGACTAAAATAGGTAGAATATGGTGAAATTCAAAGATGAGGTTTTTAGAGAAGAGGAAAAAAGGGTCTGAAAATACCAATGAGGACAAAGGAAGATATCTACTCCAACCTTTATTAGTGATATGAGGGATAAGGGAGAAAAAAAGAGCCTCTACCCAGGAAGACTGCAGGAGAAATAGGGGAAAAGTGTTTCAGGGAAAAGTTTAGTTTTGCCGTAAATAAAAAGATGAGAAAAATGTTCAGGAAAGAAGCTGAGCATAAGGGAAGTCTAGTGAAAGGAACAAAGAGAAAATCAAGGAATCAGAATAGAAAAGTAGACGGCTATGTTGGCATAACGAATGACCCTAAAGTCCTGGGCTTCTCGCAGTTAATGTAAACAGAGATAAAAGAGCTTAATTCTGAAGGCCATGGCAGAGTAGGCATGGGAGTGATTGGGACAGAAGACTGTAGAGCATCTTCTTATTCTTGCCAACAATAGTGTGAAAGCGGGGGAACGTCAGTTTTGATTTGGGGACGTCTTGTTTGCTCCACAAATACTATAAATTTTAGGGTTCCTTCTTCCCTCTTGCCCATGAAGAAACTGCTTCAAGCCCTGACCCCTCATATCTGTTTGGCCAAGCAGGTCAGGAGGGTTTCTGTTGCTCTATCCTTTCAAAATGTGGTTTCACAATCACTTCAAACACTAATGTCTTTTAAAGTTATTTTCTGTAGCTTCCAATAGCAAAGATTTATACACATGATGATTTCTCCATCCTCCCAACTAACAAATGAATGTGCCAACTATCCATTAAAGAAAAGATCAGGGTACAGAATGTGCTCATGAAAGGCAACAAAAGTAACTAGGGTCAGACCTATAACTCTGCATCTTTTGGCACAAGCCTTCCATCAATTGAGTCAGCAAGCTCTGAAAACCTGGCTCTGAACTTATTCCAAATATTCACTTATTCATATAATAAAGATATATATGCATATATATATATATATACACATACATATAGGTGAAAATTTATAGATACTGATTGTGAATTAATTTCCAGGATGAATTCTATTGTATATGCTAAACATTTAGATGGGAGGCATGTAAAGGACAGGTAGAAATGGCCTAAGGCAAATATTTTTGTTCAGGAATATAAACACAGCAGCAAGTAATGAGTAACATTCCATAGTAGAGAAGTATTATGTGGAAGCCACTTTCCTTTTAATAGGATGATTATGATAGACAGCTTCTAAGATGTCTCCCAAGGACACCTACCTCTTGTGTAGTCCCTTCCCTTGAGTAATGATTGGGACATATGTTCTAGCAAACAAAACATAACAGAAGTGATGAGCTGTCATTTAAGAAATTTTCATTTTTCACCACCATGCCTCTCTTTCTGTCTAACCAAAGGTAGTTGGTTGGTTATGTGTTGCTCTGTGGAGAAGTCCACATGGCACAGAACTAAATAAATTCTGCCAGCAATCATGTGAGTAAGTTCAGAATTTGATTGTTCCAGAACTGAGATGAGACTGTAACAACTGTTGAGACAAAATCACAAGAGACTCGTGCCAGAGACATCAGGTAATCCATACCTGTATTCCTGACTTACAGAAACTTTGAGATAATAAATGCTGTTTAAGCAGCTAAGTTATAAGGTAATTTCCATATAGCAATAGGTAACTAATAGGTTTATGAAATTATCATCCAAAGATAATTTTAAGAGTGACAAAGAACATAGTTAATAACTGTCACAGAAAAACACACATAAACTAAGAATTTTATAGACAAACTGGTCTGTATAATCACCCTATCTTTTATCAATATTCATTGTTAGTATTAATAATCCAGGAGAGCAAAACTTTGTAAGACAACTCAGAAAACTGGTCAGATGTCTTAAAAGGCAAAACAGAAGAAGCTCTAATTGTCCCTCCGAATAGACTATCAGAGTGAATATAGGTACTCCCTTTTGAAAAATAAAATTCTTTGAAAGGGGTTTTGATGACAAATAGCTAAGTCCCACACTTTTCATGAATAGAATTTAACTAAAAGAATGAAGAAAAACAAATGTTTAAGTTAAATTTGAGGGTGACATATGAGTTTATCAGATAATGAAAAATGACTGAAAGGTTAATAATATCAAATATTTTTATTAAAGTCTTGCTCCATTTATATTTTATTAACATATAATGATCTTTGTTTCTTACACAGTCATCAAGTTGTAGAAATGAAAAATATTTGAAGACTTGGGCTTGAGTTCTAGTTTTACCACTAACCAATAAAATTCTGGGCAGGATATGGTGATGCATACCTATACCCCAGCTACTCGGGAGGTTAAGGCAGGAGGATCAAGAGTTCAAAGCCAGCCTGAGATACATAGGCAGATCCTGACTCAACATAAAAAGTCTGAGAATTAAGCTCTGCGGTAGTGTGCTTGCTTAAAATATCAGGCCCTGGGTTGAATCTCCAGTACTGCAAAAATACATTAATTAATAATTAAATTAAAAATAAAAATTTGGGACTATTTCTTCAAAGTATAAGTGGTGATATTATGATATATGTCAAAGTGTGGTTCAAATGAGATAACAAAGGAAAATCTCTTTTAGACTGTAAAACTTTCCTAGTAGTTTTTAGGAGAATTTTATTTTTGTACCATTTTAAAACACAACTTTTGACAATCACACTAATGCCTCTTTGAGTTGTTCATATTCATTGTTGAAGTTTAAATATTCAGGCAGAGGCACTTAGCCATTTACAGCAGCTTACTCTTGGACTAAGCTAAATGACCAGCAATAAATAAATACATGGGTTTGGTATGCTACAGTTTAAAAACATATTCATGTCTAATTTCTCATTTAATCCTGTGATCTTTCAAAATTAAAATGTAAAAATATCACATATCCTAATAGAGAATTCTGAAGCCATACAAAATGTTCAAACCACTGACTCTCAAAATTTAATCTGCTAATTCACATATATTAGGGAAACCATAATGTTAATCATTCAATATTGTCAAAGAATATCCTGATTTGGGGAGAGATAGAAGAATCATAAACTCAAAAGGAGAATGTTTGAACCGTATACAAGACTAAGTTTTAAACTCATTTTAGGCTGTAATTCATCATGTAATTGTCTTTACAAGTGCTGAGGATAGATAAAATAGAGTTCCTGACCCTGAAGGGGTTCACAGCACAGAAAAAACAAAACAGAACAAAACGAAACAAAACAAAAGCCATAAAAACAAACAAGACACATCAGAAAGTTAGGCACAAGTGTAACTTGTAAAAAATTATAACCCTAAAAGTGAAGATTAAAAACAAATTGAAGATAAAATTAACTGTCCTTAGTTGTGGGACAGAAGGCAACTGGAACAAGTGATAAAATCTGTACAAACCAACAGTATGACCATAAAAGTGAGCACAAAAAGATAAAGTTAACTGACATATTGACATTAGTGACAGGATGGAAGATAACTGACTAAGCAGTTAGGATGGTTAACATGAAAGAAAAGTATTAATTTGCCAGATGAGTGCCAGGCATTATGGTGTGGCTTGTAATTTTAGTACTCTGGGAATCTGAGGCAAGAAGATCACAAGTTCAAGTCCAGCTCCACTAACTAAGTAAGAACATGAATGTCTCAAAGTAATAACTTGGGACATAGCTCATTGCAAAGACCCTGGATTCAAACTCCAGTCCTAGAACAGAGAAGGAAAAAAGGGAAAGACTCTGAGTAGGCAGTACAGCAATACATATAAATGATAATTCTGAAGCAATAAGGTATGTTTGGAAAAAATGCAATATAGTGTTATGATGATATAGCACATGGTTGAGAATAGAAAATGGTGCTGATATAGTATTTTTAATAGCCAACAAAGATATAAGCAGCTATATAGGCATTAAGAAAGATCAAAATCAAAACTAAATAAAAACCCTTTACCTCTAAAGAAGTTACATTTTTTTCAAAAGGAGAACAGTTAAAAAGTGGTAATCGTAATTTTAAAAAGGGATAGAGTATATTACAAGGCTATGCGCAATATAACGAAAATGTTAAACAGTACCTTTTGTTGTCAAATCCTTGTAACTACACTGTCACAAACTGGAGAACTGGAAGAGGGACCAAGGGAGGTGTACTAACAGAAACACGCCACTAAGGAAGTCCCACTATAAACCTAAGTTGGGTAGTACTAATCTCTAGGAAACATTTTGTAAATCTGAGTAAGTGATTTTGGCTGTCACAATGATAATGGGTGAGACAAAGACTAAGGACACTTTATGTACTGGGAAAACTGGACCACATTCCACAATTTTCCACTATCATGCAGACCAAAAACCAAAACAAAACAAAACACTGCATCTCAGCCTAGAATCTAATTCCATTCTATATAAAAACCACAAAGTAATATTTGCACCATTTTTTAAAAAGCGCAACTCCCACATAAACAAAGGCTGTATTTCATTTTGTTAGGAACATTACCATAAGTTCAGACATTTTAGAAAGTCACATAAATAATTATTATGTACTGCATTTAAGTGATTACAACATGCTTTCAGCAGTCTGCAATGCAGCTGTGACATTCACAGCTAAACTATGCACATCTGCAAACATATCCACCACTTCCGGCTACTGTAATATCTGAGTATTAACACATTTAAATTATATTAGAAATTCATTTTCTGCCTTTCTCCCTCATCACAGCTGGAATATTACACCAACTTTTAAAAAGTTACATGTGAGCAGAGTTAATTTATTTGTAAATTTCACTTCAGGACAACCAAGAAGGCACTATGTTATTATACAAGGGTATGAATCTGCTTAGGATGGGAACCACGCAACGAAAAACCTCTTAATGAACCAGTCTACTACTGGGAGTCCCAGAACCTCCTTCCTAATCTGAAACCTTAAAAAAAAAAAAAAAAAAAAAGGATTTCTAATGATCCCTTCCTACTCTAAAACCTTAAAACAAACGAATTTCTAATGACTCCAAAACGTTCAGACCTCTATAAAATTTCCTATTGTCACTATGACCATTTTCTATAATACCAACTAAATGCACTGTTCAGATCAGTCACAAAATCACAATCACTCATTTTAAATCCTGGAGATACTTACAGTGTTTGTGCTTGTCCTCAGAGAGATTAGGACTGCTGCAACTCAGGATATTAGAAACCAATACTTTGAGACAGCATTTTACTAAACTGTGACTCGATTTCAAATCACATGGTTCTCTCTTTATTCTAGATGTGTTCTTGTAAGATCATGAAAGACCCAAAACCTTACTGCCTTACTGGTGCTTGAAGAATTCTGGCAATGTATTTCTCTGTCAAAGGTTAGTTTCACTATCAGGCACAACTAATTTTTTCCCAATTTTGAGAGGAAAAAATCGTGCCTCCTTCTCAAATAATAAAAAAGTGTAATACTACCAACAAATACAGACTTTATATTTGCAGACAGCTAGCATGCTCTTCCTATGAATTCCAAAATTCCTGCTTAACTCCAAAGAGTGAGAAACGGGAGCAAAAGCCCAAGTACTACTTAAAACTCAAGGTTTTGGTGTAAATTTATTTATTTTGGTTGTTATTTTGCCCTTTATTCTGGTAAACTTCTGACTCCATCAACTTCTCATAACACTTTTGCAACTATTTGTATCCTCACATTTTTTTCTCATGAAACTAGCACTTTGGTATTTAAAGAATTTCACAGCATTCTCCTTCCCTAGAATAATCAAAGTCTTGCTTTTCTATAGCTTGAATTAACTACTGAAAATTTCTAGAACATCACTTTACAGTTCAACTGGGACTCCTCAGTGTTGAATGTTAACATGCTATGGCAATTCAGATTCTCTGAATGTAATGTGCTTTAATTTAACACTGCATAAAAATGCTAAAATATACAATTTTTATTTTATCTACTTACACAAGAGAGAACCTTCATCTTTCAATAAATATTTAAAACCAGACTTGTCATGGTAACAGAAGTTTTTAGAGATAAGTCAATCAGTGCCCACAAAACTTAAACACAAAATTCTAAAATATTTAAAATAAAAGGTCATACAAGTTTGCTTTTTAAAAGTGAGAATTTTAAAAGTGCTTTTTAAAAGTCAGGTCTGACTTTTACCCACAGCTCATGACAGTGAGCAAGTATCTCTTTCTCACTTGTCTTCAATAAAAAAGATGACAAGGATGAACTATAGATTATTTACAGGGTCAGGTGTGGATATGTGTACCAGTAAACTCTGCACTCTAGTACGCAAGAGGATTCCAGGTTGCCCAGCCTTGGCAATTTACTAAGAACCTGTTCAAAGAAAAACAAAAAACAAAAAACCAGTCTGGGATGTAGCTCAGGGTCAAAGTCCTGTGCTCAACCCATAAAAAGATAAATAAATAAATAAATATTAATTCTGAAGGTTTGTCAAGGCAGAGAATCCATAATCTTATAGTCACACAAGGAAGCATTCATTTTTTTTTCCATAACAGAAAAGCCAGAGCACAGCTAAAGAGATATGAAGGGAAAACTTTACCTTAATTTTTCTGTAGTGAGTTTCTAATGTGATAACATATACTTAGAATCCTTGTACACTATTAGCAGTTGCTACAAACATGCTTTCATGGTGTTTATACTTCAAAAACCAAGTATTATGATTTAATCTTTTTAAGTATAGTATAATCTACAAAGAGCTATCTGCATCTAGATGATTAAAAACTTAATAATTAAAATTTTTTAATATTTAAAATTCTAATTTACTATTCAATATAGATAAGAATGTCTGAACTGAGGGTCAAAAAGGAAAGCTCCCTAAACAGAGTATAAGCTAAAAATGTTTGGGGCAACACAGGAAATGAGAACTATTTCTAGCATGTATTGAGTGACAGGGTAGTAGGAAATTTTACAAAGGCTAGAATATTCTCTAGGTTGGCTGAGGTTCATTCAGATGCCTTTGAAAAAAAGATGGCTCGGGAAATCCACTACGATGCATTCAAAAGCCTGTTTCTCAATCCTGACACAGCAAAATGAGGTTTCTCAGACATATGTGTGATACTGTACTGGACTACAATAATAGTTCATTATTCAAGATTAAAATTATATATTGATCTAAAAGATTCTGGGTATCATACTCCATGGTATACCTCAAAACAGTATTTTCCAGTCAGGACAATTGCCTCCTGATGTAAACCTCCCTACTTGCTTCAGACTCAGAAGCAGTAATACTTTGCCTTGGCGCTATCCATGGTGCTTGACACAGACTCAGCCATCTCTTGTAACACTTGCAGCAATAGGCTTTCCTACTATAATACCTCTAAAGCTCTACCTGATCAATGAGCCACACTGTGGCCTATAACAAACACAGCAATATCATGGGCCATTTTCGATCTCTGTCTTTTCTAACTGACCTGTTCCCAGACCCAGAAATGGCTTACTTTTTCCTAGCCTGGATCTCCAGCAACCTACCTCTGTACCCTAGGCACAGTCACTATGCCATCTGCTTTCACAAAGCCCTTTCTGTGGACACAGTGCACTCTGGACACAGTGCACTCTGGGAGATCACCAGCATTCTCTGGACCAAAAAAAAAAAAAAAATCAAGGCCATTCAGAAGTTCCACGTGACACCTTGTACGAGCTTTAAATCCTTGTTACAATTTCAGACATCCCAAAATGCTTTAAAATGACTTATAAGTTTTGTTATATATGTTTTGGTGACTGACGCTGGGACACATAAAGCAGTTAACTTAGAGAGTCCATAAATCACTTGCTTGACATTATGTGAGCCTTTCAGCATTTGTTTTCTGGGGAAGAAGGTGTGAAGATGCTTATCCATAAAGGGATAAGTCTCAATGATCAATATGCTGATGATTTTCAAATAATAATTATAATCCCATATTTAAACACTCATATATCCAACTGCCTACTAGACACCTCTAACTGGGTATCTGGAAAACAATTCAAACTCAGCACGCCCAAAATAAAATGTTTTTTTTTCCTCCTCATTTCTCTTACATATTCCTCTCCTAATCATTATCATCTCAGTAGATGATACCACCTGCTTAAAAAGTAAAACTGTAAGCCATGCCTGATCATTATCATCATGACCCTGCTTTTCCTTGGTCTTTCTGTCCCATCAGTTTTCAGAGATTATTGAAAGTTTAACATAATTTTCAAACCCCCTCCCTGCACTGAGGCAGAAGCATGTATTCTATAATCATTTTCCAGGTAGTAAAGATCTCCAAGTATTAACACACACTATATAATAATTTTTAAATTTGTCACAATAAAGTATAAAATTGTCTCATTCCCCTTTATCCCTCCATACCTATGTTATGAATATACCAGAGAAGGAAACTATTCTGATTTTATGGAATGAGGCCAAAATAGTTTTTCTTCATCAAAATTAATGGGGTTAGGGAGCTTTTCTGCAAAACTGTTCCCAATTAGTGTACCTTTAATTCCTATCTAAACAATCACAAGGAACACAGCACAACTCAGTGGAGACAACTGTTCTCAAATTCCCAGAAGATAGCAGGAATTTTCTTTTGTCAAATACCTTGTATTTACCCAAAAGTTAAAAATCACAGGAAGAACCCAAAACAACTGTCAAATCAGAAGTCAAAAAGATGAGAGTCAGAATCACTGAAATTCTTAGGCCCAGTACTAAATATTTTAAAACTTAATAAGAATGGAGGTAAACAGGAAGGCTAGCTCTGTAAGCAAAATCTGAAAACTTCACTATGGTGTTTCTGATTCTTGATAGTCTAAAGACTTCCTTGGCACTGATAACTGAATTCAGGTGTCAATCTTTCTTAAAGACAAAGGAAGATGTCTTTAAACATACAATGAATTCCCCTTATTCTTCACACAATGCTCATAAAGATTAGGAAGTTTTTACTGGCCAATTTCTGTTAGGACCACCTCCTGACATACAAGTGCTTGGCTGGTGCTCTGTAAATCAGTGGCAAACTTCTAAAAAACATATAAATGGATTTCACTTTGCATTTATTGCTAGAATCCAGAGGAGGCCAAATTAAATGACAGTTGGTTTAACTTAAAAAAAAACTTTTTACTTTTTTTCTAATTACATATGTATTTACATAAATAAGGCAGCAAATCAGTATGTACTGATAGATAATGCCAACAAAATACAAATGACAAGGATAGAACAAAATTAAGGAATAACTGACTTGGAATATCCTATATAGTTGCAATAGACGCCTGCCAAAAAAAAAAAAAAAAAAAAAGGCAGAATGGCACTGGCAAAATAAGGTCAGAAAGCAATTAAAACCAGCAAGTGTTTGTCTGAGTCGTCTATCGTAGCCTACAATGTGATTCAAAGATATCTGATTACCTTTGCTTCTTTCAAACCACTACAGAACCAAGTAAAATGCAATCATGCGCTTAACAAGATCTTTCATAGGGCATAAATTTTTATTTTGTTAAATATGATTTATTGTCTAAAGGTTCTATACCACACTTAGATTCTGTGGTATTTTTTCCTGTTGTATTCTAAAATTTTTATGTTTTACAATAAAGGCTATGATTCACATTGAGTTACCTTTTGAATGAGGTATGAAGCTGAGATCAAGGTTTGGGGAGGGTGCCAGAGATTGAATCCAAGATTTTTCTGCGTTCTTCTGATGAGCTACACCCTTACCCCAAGGTTCATTTTTTAAGGGGAAGACAAGCTACAGGCCTGGAGAAAATACCTGCAAATACGTATCTGATGAAACTCATATGTAAATACACAAAGAGCTTTCAAAGTTCAACAGGCAGAAAGTAAACAATCCAATTAGAAAATAGGCAAAAGAACATGAAAAAATTTTTCACCAGAGGACAAATATGTAATAAAAAGATTTTCAACATCACCAGTCATTAGGGAAATAAATGAAGATCATGATGCTATCATTACACATTATTAAAACAGTTAAAGAAAAAAATAGCAAGAATACTAAATGCTGGTGAGGATGCAGAAAAACTCTATCTTTCATAGATTCCTGGCAGGAATATAAAATAGCAACCTGGAAAAGTTGGTTAGTTTCTCTTCTAACCAAACACACATTAATCATATGATCCAACAACTATAATTCCTAGGCATTTATCTCAGACCTATCAAGTCATGTCCACCAAGAAGCCATTTACAGGACTGTTCACACGGGCCTCATTCTTCCTAGGCAAGGGTTCTAATCATTAAGCTACGCCTCCAGCCCAAGTTGCCAGGGTTTAAGGACAGGGGTGGTATCAGTGGTAAGAGGTTTCAGGTAGATGTGACTATAAAGAGCTAGCAGAAAAGAGATCTTTGGGGTGATAAGAGCAGTTAATTCTGTATCCTGAGAGCACTGGTGGCTACATGAATATGCACTTGGGATAAAATGATACAGACATATACCACTTTCTTTGGCTTGATACTGTACTATGATTATATACAAAAAAGGCAAAAAACTGGAAACAACCAAAATGTCCAATAGCCAGATAACTAAACTGGCACATCCACACCATGGGATACTACTTTGCAAGAATAAGGAACAGACTATCAATACATATATATATATATAATATATATATTATATATAATATATATATATATATGATAACTAGGATGGATCTCAAAAGCATTTTGTCCAATGACTCGACCCAACCTCAAAAAGTTACACTATTTAACTTAATACATGCAACTACAAAAAAAATGACAAAATTATAGAGATGGAGAACAGATTAATAGTTACCAGAGGTTTCTGGGGTTGTTTCGTTTTGTTTTTTAAACAGAGTCTCAGTATACAGTCCAGTCTGGTCCTGTACTTACTATGAACAGGAGGGTGGGCTCAAACACACAGCAATCCTCCTGCCTGAGCCTTCCAAGTGCTGGGACTACAAGGGCCACCACCACATATATATATATTTCTACCATTTTCTTTGGTTTGATATTGTACTATAATCATATATAAAATAAGCAACAGGGGAATCTAACTGAAGTATACAGAGAAACTTCTCGTTACTATCTTTTCAACTTCTTGTGCATCTAAACTTAAATTCTGAAATAAAAGCTTTTAAAAATTCAATCAATATTAAATAATTAAAAAGTTGGGAAAACATGGGAAGTATTTGTAAATACAGTGAAAGAATGAGACTGAACTGCTAAATGTAAACTAAAGAGGAACAGAGATTATTGTGGTTTGGATCTAGAATGTCCCCCAAAAGTCTCATGCCTTTGAATACTATAGGTTTTCTATGGAATCATGTGCTGTTGGAAGATTGGGGCCTGGCCTGGAGAGATGCATTACAGGCATGTAAATTGGACTATAGGCATGTAAGCTGAATTACAGGTGTGCAGTGGGGGTTTACCACACCTTCCACACCTGGATCCAGGAGGGGCTGATCACTGGGATGAGACCTGTAAGGATACATAAGCTGCTTCCTGCCTTTCTTGGAGGATTAGTCTCAACTTGCCTTGACTTGGCTGCATATTTGTGATGTGAGAAGCTGCCTCCACCTCTACCATGTATTTCCATGGCGGCCGGTCACCCATAAATGGACTATGACCTTCTGAAACTGTGAGCTAAAAATAAACCTTTCCTCTCCTAAATTTGTGGACGCCGGGCATTAAGTCACAGCAACGAAAAAGTAACTAAGACAGAAGTGAACATGGTGTCACCTAAAGAGAGCTAAAGAGCATGTCCAATTCCCAAAACAGATAGTTCAGCTGGCCATTTATTGAGTACCTACCTAAAAGTATATATAAGACATAATGTTATAAATACAGTGGGATTACATAGAAGAAAGATTCAAGCACTTACCTCTGAATTAATATACCATCTATGAAGACAAGGCAGAATTACTAAAGGCTTCAGGACCTCTGTAAAAGCTATTTTCTTTGCCTAGAATGTTATCTTGTCATTTTTTTTCCTATTTAGTTCTTACACATCCATAAACTCTCAGCTCAGTGTCACCTCTTCAGGAACACTCCTCATACCTCTTTTTGTTGCTCTCCATATGAGATCAATTTTCTCTATCACCTGTTTAAACAGCACCCTACATTTTTAACTCATAATATTAATCACCAGTCACAAAACAACCATGTGATTATTTGGTATCTCTCTTACCAACTGGACTAAAATCTCCAAAAGGACATAAATTACACTGGTGTAGCTCACTATTGTTTTACCAAATTCAGTATCAGACCTGGCATTTCACAGAAGCTTAAAACATATTACATAAATAAATCCATACAAAGCTATAATTCATATGTACAAAGAAACAGATAGTAAGTCACTAGAGTTTGGAAGAATTCAATTATGGATTTAGAGCTGAGAAACCAGTTAATGAGAGAGAAGGTTAAAGATTCTTAAATCTAAAGCTAAATATGAATTTCAGCCCTTTGACTGGAACATACTAACCAACTGAAATGGAGAGTTGTTCACAGTGTTCATAACATGAAAATGGACTGAGAAAGGTATTACAGGCAGTGAAAATAATCAAATCCAGGTGCTGAAGCACACTCCTGCAGTCCCAGGTACTTGGGAGACTGAGGCAAGATCACTCGAGCTTCCAAATTCAAGATTGGCAACATAGTGAGATTCCATTTCAAAATAATTAAAAGGACACTGTGGTGGTACAAGCACAAAAACCAGTAAGATCCTGGATAAGAGTGGCCATACGAACAGAAAGATGTGGGAGACACTAGGAAAAAAGAACCAACAGTGCTTAACAACTGATTAGATATAGGGGCAAAAAAGGTAGAAGAGTCAAAGATGATTCAAGAAGTTTCACAGCTCAAGATTAGCGAAAGACAGTGTCACTGACAAAAATTAGAAAATTATGATGAAGTCCTCTTAGAAATAAGTCCTCTTAGATGGTTGACATTCCCACAATTAATGAGACTAGATGCAGTAGGAAAGTCAAGATTGGCAATTTAGATGGATGAAATGAGCAGTTAGAATTCAGAAAGGAAAAAAGAAAAGGTTCCTCAGGGAGAAAGTATAATGGAATTTAAGAAAGGAATCATTTAAAACAATTTTATTTCCCCTTGATCAATTAATTTATGCTTATCAAACTCAAAAGCAATGCAGACTATGAGGTTTTTTCTCATTTTATTGATATCTGAGACTATAAGATTTTTTGAGAGCATTTCTGATACCATCTTTATACTCTGTAAAGCACACAAGATAAGTCATTTTACTTGTCTGGTACACAATATGTAGCTTATTAAAGTGGTGCTCTATGCAGTAGTATTTTAAAAGGTGCAAGCTTCCCATCAACTTACTAAAACCAATGAGTTTAAACAGTTTAAATCACTTAGCCAAAGCTCTGATGTCCCAAGGCTCCAGAATCTGAAGAACTCACAAGCTAGACTTTGGAACAGTAAAAACCTTAAAAAAAAATGCCCCCATGAGACTAAAACCAAAGCAAATTCTAACTTGAAGTAGAAAATACTCAAGTGGTTTTTAAATAAGATAAGCAGAAAATATTATTTGCTAAGGAAGTGAAGCAAATGAAAAATTTCAACCGCATACACGATACAACTTGACAATGTCCAAAAAAATAAAGCATTGGGTGAACTGAGGGATACCGAAATCTATACATAACACTGAAATCTATACATACACATAATTGAAAGGGAACTGAGAACAGAAGAGACACATATCTTTTTTAATACAATGAGGCAAAAGTCATTGGCTTGCTCTCACAAACATTCATCGGTATTGCTTGTCATGGTGGAGTAACGGGGCTAATTTGCTTCAACACCAGTATGCACAGTATTTCTCTAGCAGTTTAAAAATAAAAAACAAGACTGCTCTAATGTATTGGTGGCCAAATTTGCTGATGGCCTTCCAAAATTAAAACACCATTTTATTGTCAAGTCTGCACGGTCGCAACTGACCTTGTTTCAAACCCTGAATCAAGTATCGTCCTAGGCTTTCAGACAGATGATTACGTATATGGGAGAAGTGAAAAGAAACCGGTTGGAGTTACAAGACTAAGAACCTGAGAAGTCATCTAAAACCCCACAAAACTCTACTTCAGAGTGGTTTCCACAAGTCTAAAAAGTGGTCGCCCCATCTGCTTTCCGCTTTTTAACAAGCAAATAAACCGCTGGTAAACTGACCATCCTCAGGGTCAGACGGCTAAAATTTGTTGTAAAACCCTTCGAAGCTTCTCCCAGTAACTTTCACTACTGGTCCCGTTCTTTTAAGGGGAACACAATGAAAGCAGCTGTGGTGTTTTAAAATTAATTAAAACAACAACAAAAAAACCAGGTATTACTTCTTGGCATATTAATATGTTCCCTTCTCTCAATAATTAGGAAACATGACTCTCTTTCTTCAATGTTTTACTCTCCTTAAAGAAAAAATGAAAACCAAGCTTAAGGAACATATACTTCCTTTAGACTCAGACCTGCAACCTCCTGGGCAAAGGAAAAGGGGCTTAAGTAAATAAAAACGCTGACTAGGAAAGTCTACAGCGGACAACAAATCTCCACTGCCCAGAAGCAAGCAGCTCTAGCCGGTATCCAGGAGCGGGGACGCGAGGGAAGACACACAGACCCGACCAGGTGGCCCTGGGGCCGTGGGAACCAAGGGGCCCGCATCTCTTCGGAGCAAAGCCGACGAGGGCCGGGTGGGTGCTCGTCCTCCGGCCGGCGGTAAGCCCGGAGCCTCCGGGACAGAGCTCGGCCTCGGAGGAGCGACAGCGCGGAAGGCAAGGCTCGGTGACACGCCAGGCTGCGCCCAAGCCGCGCCGCAGCACCAGGTGCCTGTAACCCAGCCACCGGCTCTGCCGCACGCAGTTCCACAACCGCCCGGGTGGGAGTCCCGAGTGGGGCAGGGCTGGCTCCAGGGTCCGCCGGTCCCTCCGGCCACCTCCTTCTCTGCCCCCGCCCGAGTCGGAGCAGGGGGTGGCGCCCAGGACGCGCGCCGCGCGGGGGAAAGCCGCGGACTACGCCGAGCCCGCCGGGAGGGCGGACGACCGCGGCCGGGCACTCACCGAGAGGACGCTCATGCGGATTGGGGTCTCCAGCAAGCACGCCATCTTGAGCCTCCCCTCCCGGCCGCGGCCGGCGCCGGCGCGGGGGCCGGCACTTTCGACAACCAACTATGGGGCCAACAGTAGGAGCCTCTGGAGAAAGTAAGGCAGAGGGACGCCAACTGACCAAGCTCTGCGCGCTTCTCGACTACAGGAAGAGACCGCAGGAGGGTGTGCCGCGGAGAGCCGCGCCCGGCGCCACCTCACGAATCGTTTCTTCAGAAACGGCAGCTACTGTCAGGCTGGGTCAGAGGTGGGCGCGGGCAGCGGAATCCGCATGCGCAAAGATCCGCCGGCCCCACCTGCCGCGCGTGGTGGGCGGAGCCCTGGGGGCGGAGTCTCCCTCTGCCCCGGCAAGCTGTCCGGGTTGATAAATTCAAGTTTATGGGTTTGCGTTTTCACATTCCGCAGAAGTATTTGTGTGGACCACCTACGTAGTTTGAAGTTCACTATCTTTGCACCAAACTCCAAGCGTCATTATTATCTCAATTTTATAGGCCGAGAAATTGTGATCTTAAAACCTGCTTTTCTGCCACCAATAAGAGTGACTTTCATGTGCAGCACAGAAGTGTGACCCGCTTTAGGGTTGTGTGCCAGACCCACTTATTCCGGAATAGTTGAAGAGTAGAAAGCCAGAACGCCTACGTTTAGTCCTAGCTACTTCACTTACTAGCTTCATTACCTTGAAGAGGCTCCTTAATCTCTTGTGTTTCAGTCTCCTTATCTGTAAAATAAGGCTTGTGAGAATGAGAAACAGCAATCTAAAGCATTTAAAACGTGCACGGAACACAGAAAGTATTACACAATGTGTAAATTAGCTTTTCTCCATCCTCTGAGACAAGGTGGGAAAAAATGGGTCAAACACGTGAATATGTAATACCAGGTCATTCTGAGAACGGACGCCAAGTAAAAATATGTTCATAATTATATTTTCTCATCAATTCAGATCTTCTACTCTTGGGTGTGTGTGTGTGTGTGTGTGTGTGTGTGTGCATGTTTGTAAAAACACTGACCTTTGTTGGACCGGTTTCGCTTTTGTGCTTCCTCCAGCCAGCCAGGTTTCCACAGGATAGTGGCAATGAGCTGTTACTACGTGTCTTATTTGCATTTTTTAATCACGTCCCTAATTGGAAATATTTTCTCTCCTTTTCGACTAAAACAGCGTTTCAACTGGTCTCAAAGCTGATAGCTTCCCCACTTTGCCTCCCAATGCTTTTGTGTTTTCCTACTGTACCTGGCTTCTCAATTCATTACAGTATTCATCACCTGCTTATGAGTATTTTCCTTAACAAAATGTTAAGCTTCTGGAAGCCAAGAATTTTATTTTAGGTAATACTTCTAAGATAGCTATGACGTTAATCCCAATACTTCAATAATTTCACACTGCATGCACAGTTTTTGCCAGTCTGCACCCAGGTACTATTACTCATTTGATTTTTTTTCCCTTAAAGTCACTTTCAACTCATTTAAAAATTCTAGCGTCATTCTCAACCACGACACTCTGTGAAATCAAGCGTTTTGTGCTCTTTATTTTTACTCTAATGCATTAACATTCATAGCTACAAAATGTTAAATGTTTAGTTATGTAATGTCTGAAATCATGCCATATACTGCACAACAAACTGGGCAGAGCATAGTTCCTACACATAGCTTATGGAGTTATTAATTGAATTTTATACAGTTCAATTGTATAATACAGAGTCAGTAGATCTGTATACGATCTATACTCTCTTAAATTAAGAAATACACCCTCCCGGAGTTATGTGACCCTCCTCAATGTCTTCCTGTATCACTGTTTTTTTCCTTTCTGTACCATCTCTAACAATACATTGTAATTGGGGAGGGGTATTCAGAGTAAATATTTTTCCCAGAGCTATTTTTATTAGTGTGTATTTGCAATACATAATTGTTCCATTCAACCTGAGGAATAGGTGCACATATGCATGTCATCATTTTTACTCCCCTTCCCCCTTCCCATTGTCCCACCTTTTGCCTATATCCCCCTTTCCTCTCTGCAAAATCTCTTTATCCTTTACCATCACCTTTATTTGGCTCTTTTGCTTATTTTATACTTTCATTTCTTAATTTTAGAGCTTTTGTGTCTGATTTATTTCACTAAACATAATAGTCTCAAGGTGCATCTGTTTTCTTTTTCTCCATTTTATTAATATGTATAAATATGATACATAATGTTTACAATGAACCTGAGTATTTTGTGCACATATATATCATTTCAAGGAAGCCAACCTGCATCCATTTTCTTACTTCACTATGTATATATACTATTTCATCTGCTGACAGATCCATCAGCTACTTCCAGCATTTAGCCTTTATGAGTTGTGGTGTTGTAAAACATGAATATGCATGTATCCCTGTTCTGTGATGTCTTTCATTCTTTTAGAAAGATATCCAGAAAAGAAAAGCTATGTCAAATGGAATGACTGTTTCTCTTTTTAGAAATCTCCATACTGCTTTCCATAATGGTTGTACCAGTCCCACAAACAATATAGAAAAATTCCTTTTCCCCACAATCTGACCAATATTTGCTGGGTTTATTGAGGTCTTGTTAACAGCCATTCTTACTGGAATAAGATTCTCAATGACTTTTTAATTTTTTTCATTTCTCTAATGGCTAAAGATGCTGAACATTTTATGTATTTATTGGCCATTTGTATTTTTTTATTTGTTTGTGTCTTTGTTATACCCTGCACAAGAAAATTTAACTTTTAGGTTTTTATCTCAATGACTAGTGTAGCCATTTAGTAAATGCTGAATAAATTTGTGGCTTAGTTGGAGCCTGAGTCAAGATATGAGTCCAGGTAGTTTATTTGAGAAATGCTTCCAGGGAAGAGAATTGATAGGTCAGAGAGAGTATGGAAAAAAAGTCAAGTATCTATCATTAAGGTCATGGTTTACTCCTTGAGCACCTCTGAGAAACATAAAGAATACCACTGTGGATTGTCCATCTTCAGGATACAGCACTTGTCCACCATCTTGTATTGGTTGAGGATTTCCCAAGAGTTGTTAGCTGTTTCCCTTCCCCTCGACCCTGGACTGTAAGCATGCACAGAACAGAGAGAGCTTCTGTAATATGGTGCCCAGAGGCTATTTGTAGGTTTGCTCTTGCAGTAGGATACAGGCAACATAAAACGAAGCTTACACAGAGCTGTCATACAGTGATGGCTGAATGAGAGTTGGTTGTGAGTATAAAATATGACCCAAGATATCCAATACCTCAGCTACCCAGGCTAACCTGTTTTGTTTCACAAGACTGGTATGGCCATTTTACATGAAGAAAGCACTGAATAAACCTTTAAGCTTGGGACTCAGAGATCATTTTCTAGTGAAACTTTTGCTGCTAAATAGCTTTAGGTATACTTTAAAATCTAAGTAACAGTAGAAATTGAGGGGTAAGAGGAAACTTTGATTCTACTTTCATGTAACAACAGTAAAATAGTTAAATTCGGCACAATACTGAGAACAGGGAACCTCCCACACTGACAGAAATGAGCCTTCTCCCTGTCTTAGGTCAGTATTAATTCCTGGTTAATAAAAAAGAAACAAAATGTAAGCTTAATGAAGAAAAAGTGGAAATATGGAAAAGGAGGTAATAGCCTGAAAGAAATCAGAAGAAATTTGTACTTATAGGTAGTAATAATGAGTAGCACAAGTAGGATATCAAATCCCATAATTTTAAAAGTATAGAAACGTACCCATGTAAAAATTGGAAAGCTTAAAATATAGAAGGATAGGTCTAAATCAAAAACATTTACTAAAAATGGTTCCAAGAAGTTTAGAAGAACCATTTAAAAGATTTGAAAAGACACAAGATTTTAAAAATAAATTTCAAAGGAGACAGAAAATGGGTTGCAGTACAGAGGAGATATGGTGCAGCGCAACAGACACAGGCTGCAGATACGCTATGCACAACCGAATGAGGGTGTCAGAGAGGAATAAATACATGGTCCCTGCTCTCAGCAGACAGGAATAGAAGCGAGACTGGTGGAGATTCAAAAATGTGCTTAAAGTTGGTTTGGGAGTAAAGGGCTGAATACATTTGAGCTCAGGTCTCTCAGGTTCCAGTCCTTTCCAGAATTCCCATGGTTCTCTAGGACCTGATAAGACTCTCCCACCTGGGACTACAGAGTGCTCCCCTGAGCAAAGGTGCACATAAGCCCTGCATGCAAGGATTTTGCAGCGGGAAACAGTGCAGCATAAATTCATCAGGTGCACGGAGAGTGATATGCGTGTCTACCATACATAATTAGATGTAGTGAGATATTTTTAAAGTCCTATGAGAAACTACAGTAAAATAAAAAGAAAATTAAAATTCTCTTTTAAAAGTTGAGTTACTGCTATGGTAAAATTCCAGTTTACAAGCACAGATGGAAAGATGGGATTAGAAAATCACTACTTTCCAACCACATGAGTTGTAATTATTTCAGGCAAGAAAAATCACCCATCGATGCTACAAATAATTAGTGAAAATATGATGAGAAATAGGACATTTACACAGTGTCAGAGTATCTCTTCACACAATGCTAGTGATGGTGAATCACCTTATTCAAGTGGTTATAAATGATATTGCCAGTACTGAGATGGACACCATGATATGATGAAAGGACAGGGACACGACATCACTTCCGTGATCCTTCTATGTGTTTAATTGTGATGAGACACTGGGTTAACTGAGGGACATTGTACAAATTAACACATTTATGCCTTTCAAAGATGTCATGAAGGAAAAAAGACACATGAGAAAAATTTTCCAAATTAATGGAGACTAAAGTGACATATGACAAGTAAATGCAATTTGTTACCTAGGATTCAGTCTTGGACAAGGAAAACATTTTTTTCTTTTGTTGCAAAGGTTTTCAGAGGAAAATTATTAAAATCTGAATGAAACTCATAAATGAGGTATCATTGTTCATTTTGCATTTGATAATTGTGCTGTTTGTAGGGAGAGTTCTTTGGAAATCCATAGTGAATAATTTAGGAATTAATAATTGAGCCTTGAGCTAAGCAACTATTTGTCCCTTAATAATGAAAAAAGGGATTCAGAGAACCAAAAACAAAGACTGACCCAAAAATCTTAGAAATTCATTCACTTGAATATATATTTAAATACACATAATGTTTTTACACACACACACACACACACACACACACACACACACACACACACACACACACAGTATCTGCTATGTGCCAGGTACTGTGCCCAAAAGGGGGAATACAATATATAATTATGAGCAGAACTAATATATTTCCTATTTTCACAGAGCTTTCCAACAAGAAGGTTAAAAATAAGAGAACGAATGTGCAAGAGCTTAGAATACAAGGTGATAAACAAGAGGGTAAGGGATAAGTGGGCACACAGAAGGGAAACCTCACTAGGACAGGGGTCCTAAGAAGTCCTTATGGTGGACCTCACACCCAAGTTCTGACTTGAAGTATTAAAACAGACCAGTTAAAACTCCCTGTATAACTTCACACAGAGCTTAACCTAACCATAAATATTTATCTAATTGTCAATTAAGACACCATTTCTCTGGATTTAGAAGTGAAAACACGAGTGGATCCTTCAAAATCATGGCTACAGCAAGAACAGCAACAATTTATAGTAGAAAAGAGACACTACGGAATCCACTGGTCTTCAGAGAGTGACAGGATCTTTTGTATTGCCTAAGTAAAAGGAAACCTATTTCACTGTTTCCATGCTAGCATGACCACTTGAGGCAGTTACATTTTGAAATGAAAAGGCAAAGGTATCAATCTAGCAAAGCAAATCTGATTTTTTCACCATTTGCAGTAGAAGTCATAAACCAATAAGCACGATCATTTGTTGCTTTGTTTTCTGCTAAATCAGAAAATTCACTAGATGTCTGACAAATTAAGATTCAGAGATTAGATACAGTACGTAACTCTTCTATCAAATTGTGCCTTTGGCTTCTTTATAAAACTGAAATTTTAGCACCAGACAGGCTCTCTCCTTAGTTTTCCTGCAGACTGTGCTGCCATCAGGTGGTGGTTTACCAACCAGAACTACTTAGTTCAATTTAAGATAAAGATAGCAAGGGTTAATGCTTCCTGATGTTTCCTGATGTTTGTAATACTTATTGCTGAACAAACTGGAAAAATCATTACCCAGATATCCTCACAGCTCATTGCTTTACTTCAATGAAGACTCTGCCTCAACTTGTCCCCCTATCAACAAGGCCATCTTGAACTACAAATTATGTACCTTCCAACATTCCCTATCTCTTCGCTATATTTTCATAATACATCTTTTAAATACAGTCCTTCCTTCCTGAATCCTTTAGTTTTGTTCAACAATTAATTGGATCGATTTCATTGTCAAGTCTTTTTTTTTTCTTCAAGAAAGACCCATGGGCATTGTCTCCCTGCAGTTATTCTCACAGTTGAAATTATCTGCTTGCTGTCTTTTGCATGAATGACATCGTGGCCGGTGCATCATACAGGAAAACAGAACAAAATCTAAGTATTTTAGTTAGAAGACTAAGAACTGTTAGAAGAACTAATGTTGAAAATAAGGAGATGATATTTTGCCTGAGCACTGGAAGTTTGTTATTCCTGAAGGATTTTCAGTACTGGGCTGCCATTGCAAAAGGTCGGGCTTGTCCACTTCTTTCAAAATGCCAAAGGCAAAAGAGAAACGAAATACTTTTTTTTTTTTTTTTTTTGAGACAGGATCTCACTGCTCTGCAGTCCAGGCTGGTCCTGCACTCATTATGTAGCCCAAGTTGGCCTTGAACTCATAGCAATCCTCCTGCCTCAGCCTCCCAACTGCTGGGATTATAGGCTGAAATATTTTTTATCTTTCTTATAACTTCTAGTTGCATACAGGTGCTTCCTATTTGTAAAATTCAATCCAGAATTAAGCTAACAAGGGACTATAAGAAACACCATTCCTTCGCATCTAGTTCTTGGACCATAAGCACAGGGATAGGACTAAAGATAGTTAATGTGCATGTAATCTAAGGGCAAGCTGAAGAAATTACACTTTTTACCCCTGACTATGTCAGTGTTTCCCAGAAACAAAGAATTCTTCCACATAACCTAGAGAAAATGACCAAAACTGGGGAATTAAGGTTGATACAATATTACCTAATCTAACTGTACACTAGTACTACATTCAGTTCTCATGAATAATTAGATTACTTAAAATTTTAACGGTTTCCAGTTTGTCCTTGTATGTCACAAATGTCATGCATATTTTTAAAGGAAATAAATATTTTGCAAAATATCTCAATTTCAATTTACTTGAGGTTTTTTCAAGATTAGGTTTAGATGTCAAAAGACAAAATTATAGCAAATTTTGTTTAAAGATCTTAGTAGGCTTCTATTTGTGATTCTAGAATTGGTCAATACCTCATTCTATAAAATAGGATGAGTATTCTAATGAGCTGAGAGGGGCAGTATACTTCATAGACAGAAAAGGGTTGTCGTAGTTACTGTTTTGTTGCTGTAACTCGGTACCTGATATGTACAATTTCGAGGGGTGTTGTGGTTTGGCTCTGGAATGTCCCCAAAAGTCTCATGTATTTAAATGTTATGGGTTGTCTATGGAACCATGTGCTGTTAGTAGATTGGGGCCTAGTCTGGAGGAGGGGGTGGATTAATGGTGTGTAAGTTAAGATCAATGGTGTGTAAATCAGAATTAACAGTGTGTAGTGGCCACACCTTCCACACCTGGATCCAGGAGGGGTTAATCACTGTGGCATTGCAAACAGGAAGTCAAGTCATGTCCCTTTGGAATGAAGTAGCATGTATCCTCCCAAGTCCTATTCCAGTGATCCTCCCTTTTTGGGTCCAGCTTCAGTGTTTTGTCCCTTCCAGGTTTAAGCCCCAAACACATGTTTGTAATCTGTGATCCACTATACATCTGTAATCTGTGATCTAATCCACATGTCTGGAATCTATAATTTCACACCTATCTTCCACCACACACCTATACTCCGTCCCTCCAAACCCGGCCATCATCTCCAAACATCACATGGTTCCATAAATAATCTATGACATCCTAATACATGAGGCTTCTGGGGGACATTCCAAATTCAAAACACAACATTCAGCCTCGGGCCCCCAAAAGACTCATGTCCACCTCCTCATGTAAAATGCATTAAGTCCTTCTCTAAGAGTTACCAAAGTCTTAAAGTTTTCCAGCACTGCTAAAAAAAAAGTCCAAGTTTGAAGTCTCCTCTGAGATGCAAGACAAACTCTCAGCTGTGAGTTCCTGTGAAAATCAAAGAAAGGTTAAATATCTCCAACATACAATAGCATAGGGTAACTATTCCTATTCCAGAAGGGAAGAATAGGAGGTGTCTCAGTCACTCTTTTGTTGCTGTGACTCAATACCTGACATTCACAAACTTAGGAGAGGAAAGGTTTATTTTCGCTCACAGTTTCAGAAGATCACAGTCCATTCAGGGACAGCCGGCAGCAATAGAACTATATGGCAGAAAATCCATACAATGGAAAAAGGACTGCCTGTTCAACGAATGGTGCTGGGAAAACTGGACATCCACATGCAGAAGAATGAATCTAGTCACACACCTATCACTATGCACCAAAATCAAATCAAAATGGATTAAAGACCTAGACATTAAAAATGAAACACTAAACCTTCTGGAAGACAAAGTAGGCAAATTTCTAAAAGACAGGGGTAGGCAAAGATTTTCTTGACAAGACACCAAAAGCAAAAGAAATTATCCCCATTATCAACAAATGGGATCAAATTAAAAAGTTTCTGCACAGCAAAGGAAACTGTCAACATTGTAAATAAAGAACCAACAGACTGGGAAAAAATATTGACCACCAACACCTCAGATAAGAAACTCATAACTAGAATACATAGGGAGCTAAAGAAAATTAAGCCCACCAAAATAAAGGATCCTATTGAAAAATGGGCAAATGAAATGAAGAGGCAGTTCACTCACAAAGAAGTACAAAGGGCCAATAGATACATGAGAAGATGCTCAACATCTCTAGCCATAAGAGAAATGCAAATCAAAACGATGCTAAGATACCATCTCACTCCAGAGAGAATGGCTTATATCAACAAATCAAATAGCAATCAATGCTGGCGAGGCTGTGGGGAGAAAGGAACCCTCCTGCACTGCTGGTGGGAGTGTAAATTCATTCGGCCACTCTGGAAAGCAGTATGGAGATCTCTCAAAAGACTAGAAATAAATATCCCCTTTGATCTGGCGACACCCCTCCTGGGAATATATCCAAAAGAGGCCAAAACAACATACAACAGAGATATATGTATACCCATGTTCATAGCAGCACAACTAACAATAGCTAGAATATGGAAGTCACCAAAATACCAGTCAACAGACCAGTGGATACACAAACTGTGGTACTTATACACAATGGAATACTATGCATCTGTAAGGTCCAACAGCGTGGAGGTTTTCACAGGCAAATGGAAGAAACTTGAGAATATCATGCTTAGCTAAGTGAGTCAGAAGCAGAAGGTGAAACATTGGATGGTCTCTCTGATATGAGAGACCCAGACCACAACCATCTCATGGAACTTTAAACGAAAGACAAAGCGAAAGAGAGGGACGGGTGGGGGTGGCGGTGAAGGGAGGGAAGGGAGTGTAGGGGGAGGAACAAAAGGAGAGCGGGAAAGCCCTTGTCACTTTGACAAGAAATGTATGTGCACAAAATGCTCAACTCCATTGTTAACCTTAAATTCTGCACCTGTACATATCAATAAAATGGGGGAAAAAATTCAAAATATGTAATATCCATGAATTAATCAATTAAATGCTGTGTTCCTATTTTTCAGCATATACTTGTAAGAGGGAAGAAAATACATAATTTGTTCTCTGATGAAAATACAACTTTATCTTCAAATATCTTATGTGTTTGGGAAAACAGCAATTGTTTACCTAAAATATATTTATTATAAATATGCACCAATGAAGCGGTTATTGATTAAAATTGAAATCTGGTATCACACTTCAGATTTTAATCACATTTTACAATGATGTCATTCTATGACTCTTGTTTAGAAAATTACATATTTCACAAATGCATATAACTTGCCAATTTAACATCTTGTAAGAAGTACTATTGTTAGTTGCTCATGGGATGTTTCCTCTATAAAAGCATGTATGCAATAAATTACATAAAACATGAACTAAGTGAATTATATTTAATTTTAGATATCATTAAATTCATGTACCTAGATATCATTGCACTGATTGATAAATCATCCCGTCTGATGTATATATTTTTAGTTGTTTTAAAAATAAATGATTCATTTTAAAATTTAAAAAGAAGAGAAGTATACGGCAGAGGTGGAGGCAGCTTCTCACGACATCACAAACAGGAAGCCAAGTCAAGACTAGTTCAGACTGGTCCTCCAAGGAAGGCAGGAAGCAGTTTATACATCCTTCCAGGTCTCAGCCCTGTGATCAGCCCCTCCTGGATCCAGGTGTGGAAGGTGTGGTAAATTCCCACTACACGCCTATAATCCAATTTACATGCCTGTAATCCCCCCCCCCCCCACTAGGCCCCAATCTCCCAACAGCACATGGTTCCATAGACAATCTATAAGACTCAAATACATGAGACTTTTGAGGGGCATTCCAGATCCAAACCAAAACGAACTCTAAACCTGCAGGGCCAAGGTTAATTCCTGCAGCTCCACCTCCAGTGCTCAGATTAAACTGTAATAGCAGCTGGATGTGAACTCTAAAGGGCTTGACTGGCCCCACCCCTGTGCCACTGCTGCTGGTTGTAGCCTCCATCTTCTCTCCTTTGGGCTGAATCCACTAATGGCCTGCAGCTTTTCGCAGCTCATGATCCATGCTCCTGGCATCTCTAAATTTTCAGAGTCTCTGTTGCGCCTTAGTTTTTTTTTTTTTTTTTTCCTTACAAGTTCATGCACTGGCCTTTCAAAAGCACACAGCCTGGCTTCCAAGGCCTTCCTCTAAAATCTGGGTGGAAGCCTCCCTGATCCCACAACTTTTGCATTCTGTATGGCCTGTAAAGCCAGGACCACGTGGACATTGTCAAGGTCTACCACTAGCTTGAGCAGTAGTCTGGCCCCCTTGTGCTGTGGCTGCAGCAGCTTCTGAGTGCCTGGGTTGCTGAACTCTGGGGAGCTGAAAACTGGCAACCCCTTTGTCTTTGGCCCTCCAAGGTGCCAAGGGGTAATGTTCTCAGAACAATATCTTTTGCCTTTGTACCCTTTGATTGGTAAATGGTGAGATCTTACTGATTACTGAGACACCTTCAAAGGCCTCTTTCTCAGAGTCCTGATTCCAAGTAACTGGCTTCTTTTGAAAGCTAGTCTCTTTAACTTCTGGTGCTCTTTGGCCCCACCATATTAGTGTGGCACCGCAAACTCTTTATATCATTTTTCTCTGCCATTTTTTTCTGCTACCTTTTGCCACACAGTTGGCTAAAAGCTGCAAAAAGCGGCCACATAATAGCTTGAACATCAGGCTGCCTTGATATTTCCCCTGCCAAATTAAGTAGTCTACTACCTTTAATCTCAGTTTCAGGAAAAGTCCCTGGATAAGGACAAAATGCTGAAAAACTTTCTGTCATAGCATAGCACTCATGGTTTTTAGACCATTTGCCAATACAGTCCTCCTTCCCATCTGCAACTTTCTTGAGTCTGGCGTTTCTAATCCACACTTCTTTAGGCATTCTTGTCTTCTGATCTCTGACCAGAATCTCCTATCAGGTTTAGCTTGGAGCACTCCAGCTCTTCTCTAGCAGGCACCCTCAAAGCTTTCCAAACTCCTCCCACAAACCAGTTCCAAGGGCTTCCAAATCACATGGTCAGGTAAAGTAACAGCAATAACCTCACTTGCCCAGTACTCATTTCTGTAGCTTTCCTCAGGAGGTGATCCATTCATGAGCAGCCAGCAAGTGGGGGCCCATCCTCACAGCACCACAAACAGGAAGCCAAGTCGAGTCAAGTCCCCGAAGGAAGGAAGGAAGTAACATGTGCCCTTCCAGGTCTCTCCCCAGAGATCCACCACTTCAGGGTCCAGACTCAGTGTTCCACTCCTTCCAGGTGTAAGTCCCCACAACACACCTGAAATCTATACTCTGCCACATACCTGCCTTCCACCACACATCCATAACTCACCACCCATCCATAATCCACCTCTCCAGGCCAGACTCCCGTTTTCTAACAGCATATGGTTCCATAGATGATAATCTATAACTCCAAATGCATAAGGCTTTTGGAGGACATTACAAATTGAACCATAATAACGGTAGAGGGAAAGAAAAACAGAAAATAAAGAACAGAATAGCCATTTCAAAGTTAATTGCTTCATTATGATTAACAGAGGGACTTCCCGTAGGTCTTAACAGAAACTGAAACTGGTTTGTTTGGAGAACCGGCTATTACAATTCACTCTCCTGATTTCCTCTGCTGTTGTTATCGTTGTTTTGGGACAGAGTCTTGCTAATAATCCAGGACAGCCCTGAAATCACTATGTATGTAGCCTAGGCTGATCTCAAAATCAGAGCAATCCTCTTGCCTCATCCTCCTAAGTGCTGGGAGTATAAGCATTTGTCATCATGCCCAGCATTCTCCTGAATTCTTGGAAATTCACACAAATAATTTAGTTTTGGCTTGATAACATGAAACTTTAGAAGGGGTGGCTCCATTAAGATTTTGTCTCTTGGGCCTACTGCAGGATATTGGTTCAAACCAATGGCTTCCTACCAATTTTATGTAGGACTGGTTTTGCACTTTGGCAGGCACATGATATAAATTTGTCAATTTCTAGAGAAATTTATTTTTTTACTCTTAAAGTGGTGCCCACCCAGTTTCTCTAATGTAAAAATTTTGTCTCATTATTAATAAATGTCTTTTAGAAAGATACTTTCAGGCTGCATAAGTAGTATCAAATAGTAGATACATATAAGGATACTATTACTCTTCAAAATTTTACCATCTAGGTTTAGCATTCATTGAAGATTCTTCCCTGAAATGATCATGATAATGTGGTGGTTTTTAATTCATTCTTCTATATTCATAAGTCAGTCTTTTTGTGTAAATAAAAGGTCTCTGTGTCTGTTGACGGGATTATGCCAACTTGATGGAATTAGGACCCACCCCTCTGTTAGGATTAGGATTTGTCAACCACCCTAGACTGGGTCTCAAGAACTTGTCAGGATTAGAATGTGAGTCATTTGTGGGCTGGCCAATGAGAGAAGAGCATCCACCCAGATGTGGGAGGGCCAACTGGAACTCCAACAGCATAAAAGGGAGGAAGAGGGACAATTGCTCCTGCTCTTCCTCTGGGAAAGCTCTCGCCTTCACCATTATCTGTGGATGCCGCAGATCGTCAGCACAGATTCGCTCCAGTCTCGACTTGTGCCTGTCTGTTTGTTGCTGTCCTTCAGTCACCAATCTTCTGTCGCTGATCTTCACCTGAGATCTATGGCAGATTCTCACCTCACTGGCTGTTCCGCAGTCCTGGACGGGAGATCTACTGCTTGGCTGAGCAGCCATTTGGACCACTCTATCATTGGACTTGTAAGTCTTCCTAATAGACCTTTTTGTGATAAGATCTGTAAATTCTGTCTTTTGAAAGGAACCCAAACTAATACAGTCTTTATTTTCCTTATAGTTTATAATAGTATGGAGTAAAATGTTCCTTAACATATGGTGAGGTGATCAACCAAAAACCTGTCATGACTGGAAATTCCTTAAGCCCAGAATACATTTAATACCCCTAATTTACTAACCATCACAGTTTAGTATAGATAGTTTGTTTATCCTCATAGACCCTTGTTTACTGAGAGATCCAGATTGCTGCTGCTGTTTGCATCATAAGATAGGATAATATTGCTAACTTGGAAAAAGACCAAATATAAAGTGAGAGAAAATACAGTTCCTAATGAATTCGTATTGCTTTCATATCATGGCAAAGTAAATAAAAAACATAAGGCAAAGGCCACTGATAGTAGATCTGACCTTACTCAATAGGCTGTGGTTTATTAGTATGACTGTAAGTTTTGATACTGAACTTGTTCCAGATTTGGTTACTGGAAATATCTTCAATTGGCATTCCTTTGTTTATTTTGAGACAGGGTTTCACTCTGTACTCCAGGTGGTCCTGAACTCACTGTGTAGCCTAGGGTTCCCTTGAACTCATGACAATCCTCCTGCCTCAGCCTCCTAAGCACTGGGATAATAAGCATGTACTACCACGCCTGGCTAATTTTTTATTTATTTTTCTGCTTTTATAATTATAAAAATTTACATATCATCTCCCTTTCTCCTTCCTACCCTCTTTTCTCCCCCTCACCACTCTCCCTTTCCCTTTCCACAAAGTCCATCTTCTTACTTTCTTCCATATCTGTTACATTTTTATGGTTTGATTTTCTCATATTAGAGAAACCATATGATATTTAACTTTCTGAGTCTGATTCATTTCATGGAGCATAATGGTCTCAATGTGCATTCATTTGCCTACAAAATGACTCAAATTTGTGATTTTTTTATGGCAGAGTTATAGTCCGGTGGGTACATATACCATATCTTCTTTATCAAGTCATTTATGGAAGGGCATATTGGCTTCTTCCAAGATTTGGTTATTATAATTTTTTTTGGTATTTCACTCTATCTTTATTGAGATTCTTCAAGATGGCCACAACCACCAATACACAAAACAAGAGAACCACAATGATGGAATTTGACTAGCTAATATCTATGTGGTGCTGGGTAATCAAACCCAGGGCTTTGCACATGCCAGGCAAGCACTCTAACCACTGAGCCATGCCTCCAGTCCAGTTATCATTTTTGATATATTCAATATTTTTAAGTACTACTCAATTTCTAGCAAAACAATATGATTCAGGCTCATTTCTACTACATTTTCTCTAGAATCAGCCACTTCAGTAGGCTGACCTGATTTCTTTCATAAAAGAAGGGTATTCAGAAATCAAGCTCCCACATAACTTGTGGCTAAATAGTAGCATGCCTGATTCCAGAAATCAAGAACTGGTTGTATCTGAGAAGTTTTTTGTTTGCTTGTTTTGATGTTTTCAGGTTGGTCCTGAACAAGGCTCAAGTGAATTTCCCGCTTCAATCTTCTGAGTAGCTGGGTTAAAGGCACGTACTATTGTGGCTGACAGATTTACACACACGATGCTAGTAATTTGTGTTAGTCAGCTTTTTATCACTGTGGCAAAATACCCAAAAGAAATAACTTAAAAGAGGAAAGGTTTATTTTGGCTCCTGACTTCAGAGGTTTCAGTCTATGGTTGCTTGTTTCCATTGCTTTGAGCCAGTGATAAGGTAGTTCATCATGGTGGGAGTTTGTGGCAGAGAAGGCTGTTCACTTAATGGTGGCTGGGAAGCAAAGAAAGAAGATGGGTGTGACCGTTGAAGAGATTATGTCAATTTGAGAAAATCAGGAACCACACCTGGATTAGGGAATTGAGAAGCAGCCTGGATTAAAGCATGAGTGACTTGTGGGCTGGCCAGTGAGGGAAGAGCACCCACCCAGATGTGGGAGGTGCAACTGGAACTCCAACAGTATAACAGGAAAAAAGAAGAGAGATTGTTACAGCTTCTTCCTCTGGGAAAGCTCTTGCCTTCACAATTATTTACGGACACCAACTTGCTATCTACCACAGATCTTCATCACAGATTAGTTCCAGTCTCGACTTTCGCCTGTCTGCCCATTGCTGATCTTCAGTCGCCAATCTTCAGTCTCCAGTCTCCACCATTGTTCTTCAAACAACCAAGATCTGCAGCAGACTCTCACCAGCTGTCCCGCAGTACTGGATCGGAGTTCTACTTTGCAGCTGAGCAGTCACTGGACACTCTAGCTCTTGCACATGCAGGTCGTTGTTTTGGACTATCTTTATCCTCTGATATGTAAGCCTTCCTAATAGATCCTTTTTGTTATAATTTATGTAAATTCTGCCTTTTAAAAGAACCCAAACTAATACAATGGGGCACACTCCCAGTGATCTCTTCTCCTTTCATTAGGGTCCACCTGCAAAAGCCCTCACCACCTTCAAATAGTCCCATAAACAAGCAATCAAGTTATTAGCTTATGGGCCTTTGGGAATTGTTTAAGATCTAAACAATTTCAGGATTGAACCCAGGGATGGTTACATGTTAAGCACATACTCTACCACTGAGCCACAGTCCCTGTATTAGTTACTTTTTATCTGCTGTGACTCAACACCTGATATTCACAAATTTACAGGAGGAAAGGTCTATTGTAGTTCACAATTTCAGAGGGTCACAGTCCATTCGTGGGTGACCGGCAGCAATGAAAGTACTTGGTGGAGGCAGAGGTGGAGGTAGCTTCTCATGAGATCACAAACAGGAAACCAAGTTAATTTAATCCAAGAAAGGCATGATGCAGCTTGTATATCCTACCAGGTCTCATCCCAGTGATTAGCTACTCCTGGATCCAGGTGTGGAAGGTGTGGTAAACCCCCTCTGCACACCTATAATCCAGTTTACATGCCTGTAATCCAATTTACATGCCTGTATTCCACCCCTCCAGACTAGGCCCCAATCTCCCAACAGCACATGGTTCCATAGACAATCTATAACATTCAAAGACATGAGACTTTTGGGGGACATTCCAGATCCAAATCACAATAACTCCTTATGAAGTTTTAAATAATAATTGCATTCAATCCGGATCATCTTTTTATAGCATGTTTCTATAGTTGCCATTTTCTTCTTTCATTTTATTCATTGTTGGATATATCTTTCTAGACACTATCTCTAGCTAATCACTTCAGAAATGGACATTACTTACTAAAGATAAACATATACCTACTTTCTCACTCAGAGATCCACTCTTAGCATAACCCAAGGGAAAGGAGTGCCTATGTCCACCAAAAATTTTAAAGAACATGCATGTCAGCTTTATTCGTAATAACCATAAATTATTAATGGAAACAACTCATCTGCTCTTCAACAGGGAAATAGATAAACTGCTATATTCATACAATGTAAGACTACATAGCAAATGAAATAGCAAACTGTAAGACAGTGATCACCAAATTATGCAAAAAAGGTGTGATTTGCTTATGGTACTCTAAGTAAGTTATACTTCAATTAATTTTTTTTTTTTGAGACAGAGTCCCACTCTAGCCCAGGCTGGTCCTGAACTCACTGTGTTGTCAGGCTATCCTTGGACTCGGCAATCCTTCTGCCTCAGCCTTCCTAGTGCTGGGATTACAGGCATGTGCCACCATGCTCAGTTTATGTAGTACTGGGAAATCAAACTCAGGTACTTAGCACTTTTTAGGCAAGCACTTTAACCAGTGAGCCATTACTCCAGCTCCAATTGAATATTTTAATGGAATCTTCCCCTATGTGCTCTGAACCAGTTGGTAGTGACATGTCTAAACTCATCACGGTCTGAATTCTCAGTACATCCAGGAGCAGATGTGGTGCCTCTTTTTGGAAAATGAGGAAGAAAACTGCAAACAGTCTGTTAGTTAGACTGGTTCCTATCCTGGCAAAACCCAAACGAAGAGACAAGCTAAAGAGATTTGGCACTGTGATTCCTGCATTAAAACAGTAACTTGGTCCTATGATTCCACCATTACTGGCACAGGGATGGGAGTTCCCCATCAAGACTGAAGGAGTTGAACTAGACCTGATGGGGCAGGCCTGTAATTCCAGGATTCTGGGAAGCTGAGGCAGGAGGATCACAAGTTTGAGCCCAGCTTTGGGCAACTTTGTCGTATCAAATCATTATGGGCATGATGTCTTTATGTGTAATCTTTAAAAAACTTGCCCCATGTTTTTGTCAATTTTTGTTTACACATATTGTTTAATTTTGTTCCTAGAATATTTTAAGATCTAGGTTTAAAAATGAACAGAGATAAATTTGTCAATCTCTATATTACCTTGATTGCATTATTTTTCTTGATTAAGGTTTTCCAGGGTTATTTTACTTCCTGATTTCCACCATAGTCACTCATTCCTTCTGCACTGAAGTTGTCTAGATATTTACCTGCTGTCATTGAACTTGCATCTCAATCTGCATCCTGCATCCTAGTCGGGCAAATAACTGTTTGCTAGAAAAATGAAGAATCCCCAATCCCTTTCTCCTTTTTTTTTCCTGAAAGTTTCTAAAGTATCTTTAAATTTTAGAAACTCTTAGGAGAAGGCAGTTTAAAAATTCTCAGTAAGCTTTCAACTTCACTCAAAAAAATTTTTTTAAAGGATTTTTAAAATACCTGTTTAGGGCTGGGGGCATAGCTCAGTGCTTCAAGTGTTTGAATAGGAAGTGGAGGCCCTGGACTCAATGCCTGTTGTGGCTTGGATTGGGAGTGTACCCCAAAAGCCGTATGTATTTGGATGTCATGAATTGTCTATGGAACCATGTGCTGTTGGGAGATTGGGGCCGCCTCTGGAGGCTTGGATTGTGGGTGTGTGGTGGAAGACAGGCGTGTAGATTGTAGATTGAACGTGTGTAAAGTGGATTATAGGCATGTGGAAGGAGCAGTACACTGAAGCTGGACCCCGAAGGGGCAGGTCACTGGGATGGAGGGATATTTCATATTCTTCTATCTTCCTTTGGGGAGCTCGACTTGACTTGGCTTCCTATTTGTTGTGAGGAGCTGCCTCTGCCTCGTACTTCCACTGTTGCTGGCCACCTTGAGCTGTCTGCGGCCCTCTGAAACTCAGCTGAAATAAAACTTTTCCTCCACTAATTTATGGATGGCAGGTATTAAGTCAGCAAGGAAGGGTAACTAAGACAATCTCCTGCACCACAAACTAGCTGGTGTGGTGGCCGCACGCCTGTAACCCCAGCACTCAGAAGGTTAAAGGAGGAGGATCGCTGTTGGTTCGTGGGTTCCAGGCCGGCTGGGGATACAAAGTTCAGGATTAGTTTGGATCACAGGGACATCCCGTCCAAAAAGAATTTCTAATTTGCCGCCCGGAAATTGTATTTGCGTCCTGGGGAATTAACCTAATTAGTTGTTCTTGCTTGTTTACCTGGGCTTTATTTTATCAAACCGAATTCCTATTTCTGGAGATTAAACCTACTCTTCTGATTTTCAGGTTTATCGGCAGAACTGAGAAACAGCAAGCCGTGCCGTTCTCGGTTTCGCTCGCGCGAGATTTGAAACCGGAAGTTAATTACATCGCGGGAGTCAGCGCTGGGCGGCCTCTGTTAATGTTGGCGGGAGCTGCGCTTGCAGCCTGGTGTTGCGCGTAGGCCTGGCCCCTGGGTGCGCGCCGCGCCCGGGCGGCAGGACGGCAGGATGCGGGTGGCCGTGACGGGCTGCTGCCACGGAGAGCTTGACAAGATCTACGAGACGCTGGCGCTGGCGGAGCGGCGCGGCCCGGGGCCCGTGGACCTGCTTCTGTGCTGCGGCGATTTCCAGGCGGTGCGCAACGAGGCCGACCTTCGCTGCATGGCCGTGCCGCCCAAGTACCGCCACATGCAGACCTTTTACCGGTAAGAAGAGCCCGGTTGGGCCTCCGACACGGCGGCGGACGCGTGCCGGTGGGCGTAGTCCTCGGCTGGGTTTGGATCCCTGTGACCATTAGTGCCCGTCTTTGTTTGCCTGTGTCTCTAGGACCTGGCTCTTACAAGTGTCAGTTATCTTCCTGGTATATCATAGGGATGGCTGCCTGAGGGGACGCCGCGGGGAGAAGCCGACAGGTGTAGCTGTGTACCCTGTACCTGATAGGACCCTGGAATTGTAAGAGTTAAATAGGCCGGGGTCCGTACTAGCCTCCTGTTGTGTCGTGTTCTCAGTGCTAGAGGGAGAAGGGATGGCTGCGAAGTCGACAGAGTTTTCGTTGAAACGATTACTGTCTGGCTTGAAACCCAAAGTCTCATTTTTAAGTTTAGGGATGGAAACGGGGCCCTTGAAAGTTTTTCTAAAGTGCATAAACTTTTTATAAAGGGCCGAGCTTTTTCGCTCGGACCTTATTTTACTCTTTTGCCTACTTTGGCAACTGACGACTTTATCCTTATGTTCTAGGTATTACTCTGGAGAGAAAAAGGCTCCAGTTCTCACCATCTTCATTGGGGGAAATCACGAGGCCTCAAATCATTTGCAAGAGTTACCCTACGGTGGCTGGGTAGCACCAAACATTTACTACTTAGGTATATGTTCGTGTGTAATTGTGGGGTTTGAGAGATGGGAGAGCCTGTCAGGATGTGTATTAGTTGAGCAGTATCTTGAGATGTATGGTGTTTTGGGATTGTCATTAAATTAAATAACCATGGCATTTTAGTTAAAATAGTAAATGGAATAATTGGAAGGTATGTCCTTGCCTCAGCTAATGCTCTAGGCAATAGTTAATATGACTGCAAACCCTTTTACACCCTATGAATAGTTCCTTTTTTACTTATAGAATTGAAAAAACCTTAAACTTTTTATAACGGAAATTATTAAACATACACAAAAATGAACAATGTAATGAATTTGTGTACCGGTTAAATCAGCAAACAGCTGATAATATCTGGCTACTTTGTCTCAACATGCATTCTTCTGAAGTTTTTTGTGGGAAGTTACAGGAGTATTTCAAAGCAAATTCCAGCCATTATATTATTTCATCTGTAAATACTTAAATACCCATATTTTTAAATAATAAGAATTAAAAAATAAAATTGGTAGCATTATATCGAAAATAATAGTAATTCTTCTTATTTGTGGGCTTATTCATGCTTATGTTTCCCTAATGATCCCAGAGAGCCTCCTTCAGAGTTGATTTATTCAAATAGGATACAGACAAGATTTACATATTTGTTTTATTTTCTATGACCGAAACCTCAGATTATAATTTATTCTCTTTCTGTCTTTCTCTCCCTCCTTACCCCGTCTTTACTTATGACACTCATTTGTGAAGAAAATTGGAAATTTATCCTGTTGCATTTCTTGCATTTTGGATTTAGCTGATTTGATTTCTTATGGTGTCATTTAAAATATTCCTTTTATCCTCCTTATTTCCTATAATCTACATTTATGTTTACAGACATGATTAAATTTAGCTCATTTTAGTCCCTTTTTTTGCTTAATCATTTTTCCAATGATGAAATCACTTTTTATTATTTATTTATTTATTTTTGAGACAAGGTCGCCCTCTGTAGTCTGGGCTGGTCCTGAACTCACTATGGAGCCCAGGCTGGCTTCAAACTCCAGCCATCCTTGTGCCTCAGCCTCAGAGTGCTAGGATTACAAACGTGTGCCAACATGCCCAGTTTCAAAATGAAATTACTTTAGACATGTAAATTCTTTATTTCATTACTGATGGATGATCTTTTGACAACTGCAGTATTATGAAGAAGTTACATTGTTAGAAGGTGATCAGTCAGAAATGAGAGGTATGCAGGCTCTTTGTATCTTATGTTGATTTATGGTTTATAATGTGTAAATCCATCATAGAACGGTTTCCCCATTCCTCCATCCTGCCATCCTCATATTCATGTAGGCATCACATGTGTCTGTTTCTATTTTAACCTTATTTTTTGTTTATTTTGATACTAGGATTGAATCCCATTTAAGGCCTTTGCCCTGAGCTGCATCACCCCTACTGTTGCAGTCCACTTGTCCTAGAAGACGGGAATGGACAAAAAGACGCAGACAAAACACACACACACACACACACACACACACACACACACACACACACACACAGACTGCGCTCTTTATTTTTATAGGTCCCTAATCCAACCCCCTCTCTTACTAGCTGACCTTTACCCTAATTCTGTCTTGCATCTCTTACTAGACCACATAGCTTTGTTATCTAGTCAAGGAGTCTCAAAGTCTGCCATAGTCTGCTTGCATTTGTTTACCACAAGCCAAGAGAGGCCCTCATTTGTAAGAGACCTCCAGCCCCTCCCCTGTGCAGGCAGTGGCTCACCTTGGGTGGCAAAACAAGGATTGTCTGAGACCCCAAGCCCTTCCTGTTTGCAGGCAAGAGCCATCATCTCATACTGTAAAAAGACTACCTGAGATTCCAAGCCCTTTCTGTTTGTAGGCAAGGTTTCTTCATCCCAGGGGACCAGACAAAGATGTCTGTGTCTTTTAATTATTTAAGCTTTGGTGGTCTGTGTCTTTAATTCTTGGTTTCCTTCACCCTACCCCTTTCTCTTTGTTTTCTCTAAGTCACTAGGTTGTCCAGGCAGGGCTCAAACTTGGATTCTCATGCCTCAGCCTCCCAGGTCACCCTACCTCATTAATCTCTTCTAGAACTGACTTGGTTTTTTGGCTGAACTGTTTCTAGACTTCCTTGGTTTACCTTATATGGTACTGATACTATAGAAATAGAGTTATGTCATCATCGTACTTATTGTCAGATGATATAGGGCAGCAGGGAATTGCAGGTCTCTAAGTTGTATATTCTCTACTAAGATTGCTTTTGTCCATAATAAATTTATTTAATTTCATAACTTTCCAGGTTTGGCTGGTGTGGTAAAATACCGAGGTGTAAGGATTGGTGGAATCTCTGGTATCTTTAAATCTCATGACTATCGAAAAGGTACTTTGTTTGGGGGGATTATTTTTACAATTTAGAACTTGCATAACTTCTAAAAGTAACATAAGCATAATATTTAACTTGACATACTCATTGGATTTCTATGAAGAATTTTTATTATTAGATATTTTATATAATTTATATGAAAACATAAGCATGTTATATAACACAAATAGTTTTATCAACTCTTGTTTTTAGTCATTTTAAATTTTGATTTATGAGATATAAAACAATACAGGTACAACAAAAGTTTATTGTTTATCTGTCCTCTCATCCTATTTCTCTTCTTTCTTCTTTCCTTGCCAGGTAGTGGCTAGTCTCAAATTGATGTTTATCTTTGTGTAATGATTTCTATCACTTCCATACACATAAGAACTTTAATTCATTATGTAGCAGGTTTTAAGTTTTTTATAAATATATCTCATTGCTTGTATCTTTCAGCAGCATGCTTGCTTGTTTAACATGTTTGGATTTGTATTGATTTCATGCATTTCATAAATTGGGAGCTAAAACTTAATATTCTTAGTGTAACTGACAAATAACAAGGCTACTTCCTGTCTCTGGCCTCGTGTTTCTGATCTGTCGGCATGGATAAAGTTAGACTGTCTGCTACTTGGCATATGTTAGTGCAAATTGGAACCACACTCTTGGGAAGACTGTTGTTAATACAGCTTATTTCTCTTTAAGGTCATTTTGAGTGTCCCCCTTATAATTCATCTACAATAAGGAGTATATATCATGTGAGAAATATTGAAGTGTATAAATTAAAACAGGTATGTAAATTGTACCAACTTTTTTACATCATTTACATTACAGCCAACTTGGACAAAATTTAAAGTAATTTTGTACTAAAATGTGTTTTGATCATTCTGATTTATTACTTACAGTAGTAGTAATGGGCTGGGAGTGTAGCTCAGTGATAGTACTTGCCTAGCATGTGAAAGGCTCTGGATTCAGACCACAAAACAAGAAAAAAACAAAAGAAAAAAATCAGCATTCAGTGTTTCTAAAATTTGAATTTTGAATTGTTTTTAGGAGGCTCACAGATTAACATTTTTTAAAACAAAGTAATAGTTAAGAATTTATTTTAGTGGATAAGTATAAAACATGTAATTCATGATTTCCAGTATACTTAGGCTAAGAAAGATGTATGCTAAAATGAAGTAATATTTTGAGGAAAATATATTTTATATGGTAGTAATTAATGATGTTAAATAGAAAATAAGTAATGGGAAAGGTGGTAGAGCCCATGGGAAGTTGTATAACTGGTATTGGTATAATAGCTTAATTAGAAATTAGTAGGAACTAGGTTTTTGTTTGAGAACCCACTACATGGTCAGTACTGGGTTGAGCAGTTTTCATCTGTAATATTTTGTGTAATATTCACTCACATTCCACGAAGTAGTTATTAGTCAAACTTCCTGACTTAAGGATAAGAACCAGAGTTTAGGTAGGTAGGTACTCTCCCCAGAACTTGCTGAGTGATTTAGTGATGCCTGCCTGCCTGACTGTCCTTACACTGTTGGCACCATGCTTGGAGTATTTGAAGGCCCCTTTGGGTACTCACAGGCCTTTCTTTTATGTGTTAATCATGTAGTTCCCTTGGGTGGTTTTCTTTTGCTTGTCTAAATCATAATAGTTCTTTAAGACTCAGAAACCACTTCCCAACCCTGAATTTTCTAGTTAAAGTCATCTCTATCTTCAAGTTTTCTCTGTGCCTGCTATACATACTAGTTATTCAGTGGTTGGGCTTATCTAGTTTACATTGTGTGTGGTCTTCAACGGTTGTTTTAATTTAGCTTTCCAAGTACTTGCTTCAGATTACTTAATGGTGTGAGGGTAAGAATGTAGTGTATTTTGTGTCATCATCATGAAAACACCAGCTACTGAAAATATTAAAACTAGTTTATGTATTAAACTGTTTTTGGCATACACTGTGTGAACCCATCTTTTCTTTTTTGTGGTTCTGGGAGTGAACTTGGGGGTTTTGCATTCACTAGACAAGTACTTTACTACTGAGATAGATCCCCATACCTATAATTTTTTTTTCTGGTAAATCTTTGGGTTGATAATTTCAGTTACATTGGAGGTCTCATGAAGTCTAGTGTCTGTATTTTTAAACTAGCCATTTCTATACCAAGGGTAAAAGAATCATGGTTATTAAGTATTTTAGAAATCTAGTGCCATAAGCTTTAGGTCATTATCTTTCTAATCAAAGTGCCTTTGGTACTCGGCCTTCATGGAGAATATAGGATGATTTTTGAGGTAGAAAAAAGCAAAAAGCTGTTTCTCTGTCTAGATGAATGAATACCTAATACTTTTATGGCTTTCTTACGTAAAATGTTCTTAAAATTAATTACACAGAAATCTAGATATCTAAATCCATGAGTAGTTGCTTGGTGGAGAGAGGGCGGTATTGTTTTTGGTTAATATGCTTTTAAGGTGTTTTTTTTTTTTCTTCTGTGTTTTTAAAGCTGAAGCAACCTATAGATATATTCTTATCTCATGATTGGCCAAGAAGCATATATCATTATGGAAATAAGAAACAACTTCTTAAGACTAAATCTTTTTTCCGACAAGAAGTAGAAAATAATACATTGGGAAGTCCTGCTGCCTCAGAGCTTTTACAATACCTAAAACCTACTTACTGGTTTTCTGCCCACCTTCATGTGAAATTTGCAGCCTTGATGCAACACCAGGTAGAAAACAATTTTTTATTCTTTCCTTTAGAAAACACTTAATGGAAATCTGTGAAATTGGCACTGTTGGCACACTTGTAAAATTAACGAAGGAAATAAAATGTGACTTGCCCCTTGTGATTAGCTCAGTGCTCAGTGTGGGGAAGAGACAAGCGACTGCAAAATAGTGTAAGTTGGTAGCAAAGAGTTGAGATGCGTGAGTGCAATAAAGCCAACTGGGGTAGGATGGAAATGGGACAGAGAAGATGTTAGAGAAGTTTTTCAGAGAAATTGATAGTTGAGCCAAGTCTTAAGTGCCAGGAAGAAATACACTCTCATGGAATTTTAATAAGAGAGACCAACTTGTGCAAAGGCTGAGAGTATAGTACACTTAGAGAACTGCAGCTATTAATAATTTCTGTGGTTGAGGTATCAGAACAGATGAAACAGGTACAAAATCATAACTGCCTTGTGGGCGAGGGTGGTGTTTGGGCTATAACTAGATGGTAATGGGGAAAGTTGAGGAGTGATGAAACCAGAGAATTTTTTTTAAGAATTAATTTGGCAGTGCTATGTATTGAAGTGGTACAAATTGGACGGCAGAGAAACTACTTTAGCAACGGGGAGATACCAAAGGCACAGACAATACAGAGAATGAAGCATGTTCTAGAGAAAACTCTGGGCGTCAACGTAGACTCTTCTCCCTCATCATTGATTTATGATGACTCTGTTTCCAAAATTTGTCAGAGTTCTGACTTAGCAGCATACACTGCTGGTCCCACCTGTTCGAGAGTCTAGAATTGTGCACTGCAGATCTCAAGAGTGGACTGGGAAGTGTAGCGTTTCCCACACTGAATCACTAGCTACTTTTCTGCTTTGGAGGTACACTTTAAAAATGTCCCTAAACATGGTTTTGCTTGAAAATATTCTAAGGCCCTGTCTATTGTGACTTATTTTTCTCCAGTTTTACTGGGAGAAGGGCAGAGTTACTCCTTTCACTTGCCTCTGGGCCGTTGCCACTCACTGATCACACTCATTTTAAGTTCAAGTCACTTGTTTATGTCAGTCTTCTTTTCCACACAGTGCTACTCTCTTCTAGAAACCCTTCAGGGCTCGTGACATGCTTGGATTAGCTGAAGCATCTGGTTTGCTACTTCTCTACTCCCATTGTTTTCACTGTCAGGGACATGCACCTCTGTATTAACAGTGCCTAATCTCTTGTTATTGATTCCTCAGTTTATTTTGCCTTTGCTAGTGTTCTGTTTCAGCCACTTCATCAACACCAAAGGTCACTTTTCCTCAGAACTGCTTTGCTGCCAAGATCTGCCTATAATTTCTATGCCTTCTACCTTTCTTAGCTCCGCAAAGGAAAAGACTTAATACTTGGCCCTCCAAGGGATGTACCAGAGTTTACTTGCTTGTATTTTTTATTTTTTCTTCTGCTGTTTTCAGTGAGTCATTTTTTTTTTGGATAGTGCTAGGGATTGAGCCTAGGGCCTCACATGTACTAGATAAGCACTCTATCCCCAGTCTGAGTGAGTTACCTTTGTATTAGTGTTAGTATGAACTTCTTGTTTATCATTTCACCCCTATATTTTATCTATTTATTTTTGAAAAAAATAGCTTTGAGGATAATATATATATATATTTACACTATAAATGAATGTTTTATGCCTGTAATTCAGTGATTTTTAGGAATTTCAGAGTTGTACAGGTATCACATGATCCACTTTTAGAACACGTTTATCACCTTAAAATGAGTCTTTATGCCTCTTTATTGTTAATCCTTGTTCACATCCTCAGCCTAGGCAACCACTAATTTGCTTTGTGTTTCTGTAGATCTGCCTTTACAGAATAGTTCATATAAATGGAATCATCGGCTTGTTTTCAAGAGTCACTTGTAGCGTTACCAGTATTTCATTTTGTTTTAGTGCATGGTAGTGCTTTATTTTATGGATATAGCGTATCTACTTTTGTTGTTATATCCAAGACACATTTGCCTAACTCAAGGTTAAAAGATTTTCTGTGATTTCTTCTAAAAGTTGTATATTTTAGTTCTGCAAATTCTCCTCTGTCTTTGCATTATATTCTTTATGTGTGTAATATGCTTTCATTTGCCAACACTATTATCATTGTCACCAGTTTTTGCTTTGAAGTCTGGAAGAAAATTGAAAGCCACAAGTTCAGTGTCTTGCTTACCTTGTATAAGTAGATGCAGAACTAACTTGTTTTGGAAAAGTAATAGTAATTCCTTTGCCTCACAACTATAAGAACTTGTGTAATAAAATAAAGATTAAAGATTATTTCTCTCCTATTAATTGTGTGAGTTACCTGTGATTAACATCTTTCTAAAATTGTGATTTCTTTTTTTGTCTAGGCCACAGATAAGGAGCAGATAGCAAAGGCAACCAGATTTTTAGCGTTGGACAAATGCTTACCACATAGAGACTTTCTGCAGGTAAAAAGACAATGAAATAACTTTGCAAAATAGTTTTACTTTTCCAGTGATTAAAATTTTTTTAAAAATTTCTTTCAGAATTTGTATTCTTTGTACTTTATGAATCTTGAGGATTCTGTGGGATATTTAAAATTAATGTTTTAAAAGTTAAATTTCTTGATTTAAAATTATGTTATATTAAATTTAAACCATGATTTAATTTTATTGTTGTACTAAAATTTTTATACTATTTAAAATACATATGCATATATACATATGTATTACCTAAAATTAGTGGTTTCTTTGTATAGGTTTTAGAAATAGAGCATGACTCCAGTGCTCCTGATTACTTGGAGTATGATACTGAGTGGCTCACTGTGCTCCGGGCTACTGATGATCTTATTAATGTGACTGGGAGCCTGTGGAATATGCCTGAAAATAATGGCCTACATTCAAGGTAAGTTTTTTAAGGGTTTTTCTTATTCATTGCACTTGTGATTTTGTTCCCCATTTTTTTCATTTTGTTCTTAAGGATTGTGGTCTACGGAAAGGGGGAGGGGGCGGAGTGACCATGTTTTCTGGGATTTGAGCACTGTGCAAGCCTCTTACTGTTAGGTGTCTGTCCAATTACTTGGCATGTCCTTTATTTATTTATTTTTTAATTAGCAGTTGCCTAGGGCGTACAACTTGGGGCTGACTAGGGACTAGATTGCTGTAGTCTCTGGCCTTAGCAGGCACTGGTCATGAGGCCTCACCTTGATTTTTTAATCAAATGAATAATTGTTGAGTTTCACAACAATTCAAGTTAAGGTTGACTATTACATTGAGAAGTACAAGTTTTCCATCTATAGGAGAAATAAGATGCAACGTTGAGCATTAACACATGCAAGTTTAAGTGGACATAGAATTATTAATATGCTAAAGATATAGTTTATTCATTGAAATAATAGGACTTTGTTTGAGGCATGAGTTAAAGATTTATTTTATAACAGTTGATTTTGGTGGCTGGAGAAATGGCACAGTGAGGCCCTGAGTTTGATTCCCCAGCACCACATAAAGCTGGGTATGGTGGTACACACCTATAATCCCAGCACTTGGGAGGCTGAGGCAGGAGTCCAGCCTTGTGCCCTAAGTGAGTTCAGGACCAGCCTTGGCTAGAGCAAGACACTGTCTCAAAAAAAAAAATATTGTTTTTTATTTCTAAGGGGCCCTTTGCTAAATTAATCCTGATTTTACTCTATGGAATTTTGAGTGATAGTATATTTCTTAATCTTGCAACTGGAGTCTGTAGATCATTTTCATCATTTGTTGTTTAGGGTGATTAAAAATTGAATGTTTTATTACAGGTGGGATTATAGTGCAACAGAAGAAGCTATGAAGGAAGTATTGGAAAAATTGAATAATGACCTTAGAGTACCATGTAACTTCAGTGTAACGGCTGCTTGTTATGATCCTAGCAAACCTCAGACACAGGTGCCACTGGTTCATAGGATCAGTCCTCAGACTACTGAATTTTGTGCTCGACTTGGCATCACAGACATCAATATTAGGCTTCAGAAGGCCAAGAAAGAACATCACTTGTGTGGTGAATATGAAGAGCAGGATGATGTGGAGAATAATGACTCTGGAGAAGAGCAGAGTGAATACAACACAGATACATCTGCCCTGTCCTTTATTAATCCAGATGAAATAGTGTTAGATGAAGAAGAGGAGGATGAAGATAACAGTGCACACAGTGACATGAATACTCCATCTGTAGAACCTTCTTCTGATCAAGTTTCTGACTTTTCTACAAGCTTCTCTGATATCAGAGACTTGCCAGGTTCCATGGTTGTATCTTCTAATGATTCACCAGTTGGTAGAGGGGTGAATCCTGATGAGATTGTGGAGTTGGAGGAAAATGACTTAGCTAAGGCACCATTGAAGAGGCTGAGTGAGGAACATGAACCTGAACAAAGAAAGAAAATTAAGAGGAGGAATCAAGCCATCTATGCTGCAACAGATGATGATAACTAATGATAATGATGATATAGCATAAGATTATACTTACCTTGGTATTATATGTAGATATGTGGTTTTTTGAGACCCTATTTTTAGAATTGGATTTTTGATTCAGGACTTTGTAATAATGAGGTTACATAAGAGAATTTTAGTAGATATGAATTTGTCTTTAGGCTTTTATATGTTTCAGATATAAACATTAAAACTTCATATTTCTTGACTGCTGTTTTTTGAAGATACTCATCATTCACTTGCATTTTTTCAGCAAACACTTATTGCATGAACTTTGCACTGAGCACTTTTCTGTGAGACGGGACTATAAAGATAGACACATGAACAAGACAGGGATTTTTGTGTCTTGAAGGAGTTACCATTACTGTAAATATTTTGCTGTATAAAGTATGGTATATTTATATTTTATTTTACAAATTAATCATGTATTTAACATTGTATAAGCTTTATTTTCATTTTTATATCTTTCTGATTAGCTTTGTCAAATATAAATTAAAAATTGAAGATGGTAGATAAGATTTCAGGGAATAAATTATAAGTACTAAACACTGATAAACATAAAATCATAATTGCTAAAATTAATATGATTCCATTAATACTGTTGATTCTGCATATTATCATTTAGTTTTAGCTTTAATTTTTATTTAACTATGTTAACAAAGTATAGGTCATTTTTGGCACAGTTCAGCTGAGTATAAATTACCAACAAGGACCAAGTTGTGCAAATGCTGCATGATGGATTGCTAGTTTTTTGGGTGTGTGTAGAAAAATCACGCGTCTGTGTTTTCCCTGGTTAAAATCCCTGGTTCACTTGAATCTGTTCTGGACTTTGAGTCAGGAATCACGGAACCCAAAGATGGACTCAGAATCTCATCTTCCTGTAGTCCACGTCCAGGAGCCAAATTAGGAGAATAATTTAATAATTGACTAGTTGGCTTCCATCTTTGACTTGATAAATATCTAGAATTTGATGACTTTTACCTTTATTATTATTTGTTGGTTCATTTGTGGTATTGAGAATTATCTCAGGGCCCTAACACTGAGGAACATCCTCAGCCCATTTTTTTGGTTTTGGTTTTGAAACAAGGTCTCAGTAAGTCACTAAATTGTCCAGACTGGGTTCAAATTTGCAGTCCTCCGACAGCAGCCTTCTGGAGTGGTGTTTACAGGCCTGTGCCATGGGGCTTGCCTGGGAATTTTATCTTTAATTCCTTTTTTTCTTTTTGTTTCTAACTGAATATTTAATTTACTTATTTGAATTCTTCTTATGATGTGTGTAGGTTAGCTTTTTGTTGCTGGGATACAGTATTTAATATTCATAATTTAAGGAAGGAAAGGTTCATATTAGCTATATTAGCTCAAGTTTAGGGAGGTCTTCATTCATGGGTGGCTGGCTATGACAGGAAGGGTCTGTTAGAGAACAGCTACACAAAGCATTGCGTGAAGAAGACTTGTGGCCTGGGAGAAGCTGAGGCAAAATATATTCTTCCAGGCCATAGGCTCAGTAATACACTACGTACCAGTTGTCTCTCTCATTCTACCATCCCCTATCTCCCCCAACAGCACTCAAAATCTATAGCTAATCTACAGCATACAAAGACCTGAGACTTTTGTGGGATATTCCAAATCCAAATCGTGACACTGAGACCCTCCCCCAAAGACTCATGTCCAAAATTCATTGGGATCATTTCTTAAGAGTTACCAAAATTCTAGCAATGCTAAAAGTTTAGGTTTAAACTGTCCTGCAGAACTCAAGGCAAACTTAGCTGTGAGCCCCTTTGAATATCAAAGAAAAATGAAACACTTTCAACATAGAGTGTTACAGGGTAAGCGTTCCTATTCCGAAAGGGAGAAACAGGAGGAAAGAGCAGGAAGTGGGACTGAAAATCAACAGGGCAAATGTTCAACCCTGTAGTTCCATCACATCCTGTAGCTCCATGTCTAGCACCCAGGGAAGGCTGTGTAGCAAAATGTGAGTTCCAAAGCTTTTGGTGGTCCCATGCCAGTGGCACTGCCTCTCGCCACAGTCTCCATGGCTTCTCTTTTAGGTTGGCTCCTTTTACCGCTTTGGTTTTCCTCAGTAGTCTTGGGGACTCCCTTTCCCATGTTGCCCTGTAATGATACTTTGAGGCTGTCTTCAAGGCAAAGTCCTTTGCTTTTGTATCCTTGAGTGGATAAAGGATAAAGTCTTGTTGATTCTTGAGATGCTCTCATGGCATCTCCTAGAGTCTTGATTCTAAGTACTTCTTTTTTAATGCTAATTTTTTCTTTTTTTACTCTCGCCCCAATTTCTTTCTGAAAAAACTGCAAACTCTTAACATCTTTTTTCTCTGCTGTTTTTTCTTCCCTGCTTTTCAGTGTAGACCTGGCAGAAAGCCTCAAGCAGAATTCATATGACAGCCTGGACATTAGGCTGCCTTGAAATTGCCTATACCAGATTAATTAGTCTAGTGCCCTTAATTTCGCTTTAAGACAGCAGCAAAATGCTGACACAATTTTGCCATCGCATAGCACCCATTGTTTCTAGACCCATTGCCAGTAGAGTCTTTCCCATCTGAAATTTCTTAAGCTTTTTTACAGTCGGCATTTCTGTGAACATCTTGTCTTCTGAGCTACAGCCTCTATTTTCCACCAAGCTCAAAACAGCATTTTAGGACTTCTTTAGCCCAGAACCCTAAACTTTCCAGACTCCTGCCAACTGACTTCCAAAGATTTCCAAACCACATCGTCAGGTTACGTCACAGTGATGACCCCACTTCTCTAGTACCAATTTCTGTCATTGTTACTTTATCAACCACACCTGCTTGGGATTTTATCTTTAATTTCTTCTATTTTTTCTTATTTTTTTGAGATGAATATTGAAAGTACTTGTTTTAATTCTGTTTATTTATATGAACTATTTAAAGCTACAAATTTTCCCCAATCTCTAATTTAGTTGAATCCCGTAAATTGTGACATGGTGCTTTTTCCCAGAAAAAAATTGTAACAAAGAGCACACAAAATTTATTAATATTCTCTAAGGCCTTGAGAGTATTAAAATCATCCCAACTCTTAAAGATAGAAACAGAAAGTTGTTAGATATTAAAAATTAGAATTAATAGCTGTTCTAAAAAAAGATAGCTTACACAATCAAGAAAGAATGCAAATTCAAATAATAGAATTGCAAAAGGTAGAAATACTGAAACTATATAAAATAGGTGCACAAATGCTCAAATTCATTGTAAACCTTAAATTTTGCAATTGTACATATCAATAAAATGGGGGAAAATATCCAGACGAAATTGTTATGTGTAACTTAGTATAAATTTGATAAATGGATGTTCAATAGCCTTGGAAAATAGAATTTACTGATGTCCTAGCAGACATGGAGAATCAAACAAATTTTTATAGAAGTAGAAAAAGCTATCAGAATTGCTCTTATTAAAAAGCACTGAGTCCATGGGCAAGGGGCCACCTCCGTGTTTACAGCACGTTCCTAGGAAGTGTGAGTCTTAGGGTTTGACTTCCAGCATCACATACTAGCTGGGCATTGTGGTGCACACCTGTAATCCCAGCTGAAGCAAGAGGATTGCCTTGAGTTCTAGGGCAGTCTGGGCTACAGTGTTTAGGACTAGGCTAGACAACAGAGAACCCGCCTCAAAAACAAAACAAAACAAAAATAAAAACAAGTAGTTTATATTGTTGCAGGAGGAAATTACCAAATCTTTCAAAGGTCAGATATTTATGAAGCAAGTATAATATTGAAGGCAAATATGATAAAGGTTATGCAAAATAGAAACCACAAATCAGTCTCTTGTATGAATATTGTTGCAGTCATCCTAAATACAATGTTAGCAAAAATCTATACCACATTTTAAGATGATTTGGCATGGCCAATATCAAGGTAGTTCAATATTAAAAGTCTTCATTTGATGAACATATTAATAAGTCTCAAGATAAACATGATAACCTCCATGGATAATGAAAAGACCTTTGGATGATATATTTGCAATTCCATTTACAGACAAAAGACTCATATTGGCAAAATAAAAACTATATAAACCTTGTAATCCCACTTCTATGAATAGGTTCTAAAGACAGCTCCACACACAAAGCATAAGCACAAATTTTTTCATTGATTGGGTAAGCTAGGCACTATTTGTAACAGTGAAAGACTGGAAATTAATGCTCATCATGGGATAATTGGCTGGGCAATGTCCAATGGAATAACATAAAGCTTTATCCAAAAGAAAGTGGGATATAAAAACTTGTACAAAAGTGTTTATGGCAGCACTATTTATGATACAAATAAATATCCATTAAATGAAGAATTGATAGACAACTATGACAATGTATTCATATAATAGAATGTTATTCAGTACGAAATAAAGAATGAATACATGCTGCAACATGGATGAACCTTGAAACCATTATACTGGGTGAAAGTAACCTAACATCTATAAAGCTATATACTGTATGATTCCATTTCTACGAAAATGTTCAATATAAGCAAATATACAGAGATAGAAAGTCGATTGTTGGTTGTTTAGGGTTGGGAAGAGGAACTGAGGGATACTGAGGGGTAAATGTTAAAGGATGAAAAATTTCTCAAAATGTTGTAAAATTAGATTACGATGATGGTTGATCTAAAAACAATTGACCTAAAAACATACGTACTAAACTATTGCAAACAGTGTGCAGGCACTTTCCTCTTGCCCAGAGACTTTGAATGGAATTGAGATTAAGAGCAGTGGAATATTTAATTTGATGGAGGTAAACAATCCAGTGTTCAGGCTGTTATGTGGATGCTATTTGCAGCATTTTGTTAAGCTCTACACTGAGAAGTAGGAGAAAATGACAGATGTGGTGGTTAAAGAGATTAGCATCAAAAAGAAGACAAGTACTTGCAATCAGGACTATGAAAAAGATACCTTGAGCGTGTGTCAGGAATTAACAAGACTCTATCTTTTATGAATTAAAGAGTGGAAATGCAAAGGACTTTGCTCTGAGAAAAATTTCCAAGGGCATCCTGTAGGGCCAAAGGGAAAAATGAAATTCAACCGACTAAGAACTCAGACGCCTCAGCAGCAATTGTCTGAGAAGTCCAGGATGTTGCTCAAGTCGGGCAAACCTATTCAGCATCCATGTGGTGCTGATTTCACAGGCATGCAGAGCTGAAGAGTTGTGAGGTTTGCAGGCTTCCACTCAGATTTCAGAAAAAGGCCTTGGAGGCCAGGCAGTGTGCCCCTCGAGAGGAAATGCATGAAGTTGTGAAGAAGAAGCCTAAGGGGCGGTAGAGACTGTGGAGATTTGGAGATGCCAAAAGGGAAAAATTATGAAAAAAAAATATCCTGACTTAATGAATCGTCTAGCACAATGAGGAAAATTAATATGACTAAATTAATCATAACAATAATTGTGAAATTTTAACTATAATAATGTGACAAATCAGGCATATAATTATAAGAGCAAATCAAAGGAACATTTCATTCACAGGTATCATTTAATATAATACTTATTGGAGGTCATGGTCAAAGATACAATGTAAAAATGGAAATAAGAGATTTTAAAGTTGGGAAGGAAATATCATTTCCAAACCATCGTTATGTGTATCACTTATATTTACTTTATTTTTCTTATTTTTATTAGTTTATATATGCAATACACGATGGTTACATTGAGCTTGAAAATTTTGTGTGCACACATGTAACGCGCCAACTTCACAATCCATTCCCCTCCCCATTTTTGCCCTCCTACACTCTCCTTCATTCCCCCTGACTCCCAATATCTCACCCATTTGATTCTGTTATTTATTTGTATTCTGGGTTTCTTGTATTACAGAAACCATGTGATAGTTAGCCTTTTGACTCTGACTCATGTCACTAAGCATGATGATCTCAGGTTGTGTCAGCTTATCTACAAATGACTCAAAGCTATCTGTATAAATGACAGGATAGTATTCTACTGTGTGCATATACTACATTTTTTGTATTCATTGGTCTGTCAATGGATATTTCGCCATCTTCTACAATTTAGCTATTGTTAGCTTTGCTGCTATAAACACAGGTGTACATTTATCTCTGTTATATGCTGTTTTTAACTCTTTTGCAAAGATGCCTGGGAGAGGTATTAATGGGTCAATTGAAACATTTCTTTTCAACTTTCTGAGAGTATCCATACTGCTTTCCATAGTGATTGTTCCAGTTTCAGTCCCAAAAGAAATTTAAAAGGGTTCCTTTTCCCCTTGCAACCTTGCTAGCATCTATTGCTATTTGAGTTTTTGGTATATACCATTCTTACTGGGGTAAGGTTGTATCTTAGTGTTGTTTTGATTTGCATTTCTCTAATGGCTAAACATATTGAATATTTCTTTCGTGTATTTGTTCACCATTTATATTTCTTCACTTGAGAATTGTCTATTCATTTCGTTGCCAATTTTTTAATTGGGTCTTTGATTTTGAGAGGTCTATTTTTCTTCAATTCTTTGTGTAGTTTAGTTATTAGCCTCTTGTCTGAGGGGTAGGTGATAGAATTTTTCCCATTCTGTTAGTTCTGTCCTCAGTCTGTTTCTTTCGCTGTGCCGAAACTTTTAAAATCTGATATAATTCCATTTGTTGATTCTGGAAGTTATTTCTTTTGCCTCATGTGTCCTAGACATATGAGAAAGTATTTGCCCTTGTGATAGTAAAATCCATCTTTAAGAGTTTTACCTATTTTGTCCTCCAGAAGATTCAGTGTTTCAGTTTTGATATCTAGGTATTTGATCCACTTTGATTTGATTTTGGTACCTGACAATAGATATGTGTCTGGATTCATTTTTCTGCACGTGGACAATCAATTCTCTAAGCACCATTTATTAAAAAAAGGTATCCTTTTTTCCAGTGTATTTTTTTGGACCCTTTGTCAAAGATCAGATAGCTGAGGGTACCTGAGGTTGTCTTCCTATTCTCAGTTCTGTTCCATTGGTCAGCCTATCCACTTTTGTGCCAATACCATATATATATATATATATATATATATATATATTTTTATCACTGTTGCTTTGCAATATAACTTGATGCCTGGAATCATTATGCCATCTTCTTTTGTCTTGTTACTCAGGATTGTTTTGGCTATACTGAGTCTCTTTTGGTTCCATATGAAATTCAGGATTTTTAAAAGTTCTGTGAAAATTGTTGAGATTTTGACAGGAATTGTGTTGAATCTGTATGAGTTTTGGCAGGGTAACCATTTTGACTATATTAATTCTACCTATCCAGGAACAGAGGATGTATGCCCCAATGTTGGTAGTGTATATATGTGATTTCTTCCTGAGTTGTTCCCTTAACCAGTATATAATGTCCATCTTTGTCTCTCCTGATCTCTTTTGACTTGAAATATGCTGTGTCTGAGAATAGTATTGCTATCCCCACTTGTTTCCTGAGTCCAGGTAGATGGAGTATTGATTTCCTTTTAGTTTCAGTCTGTTTTTTTTTTAATGTGTCTCCTGCAAGCATGAAGTTCTTAATTTTTGTTTTCTTGATCCAATCAGCTAGTCTGTGTCTTTTGATAGTCTAGTTGAGACCTTTAACATTTCATGTTATTGTAGTAGTATATTTGTTGCATCTTATACTCATTGTGATGCTTCGGTGTTGATAATTTGTTTTACTCTCTTGTTATTTCATTTTTCTTTTTCTTTTGTTTTGTTTCCTCTGGGGTCTTTGGTACTGCTGGTCTCCCAATCTCTGTCTAAGATTTCTTTAAGTATTTTCTAATGGTTATGGATTTCTTCAAATTATCTTTATCATGAAAAATTTTGACTTATCCTTCTATTTTGAAGTATAGTTTTTCTGGATATACAGTCTGGGCTAGCATTTATGTTCTCGTCAAACATGGTTGGTGTCACTCCTCGATATCCTGGCCTTTCTTGTCTGTGTTGAGAAGTCTGCAGTTATCCTGATGGGTATGTCTTTGTAAGTCACTTTCTGTTTTTTCTCTGACATGTTTTAATATTCTCTTTTTGTGTTGAGTCTCTAGAATTTTAATTATGATCTGTCATTGAGAGGTTCTTTTCTGTTCATGGTTATTTGGTGTTCTATATGCCTGCTGTAGCTCAATGTTTATTTTTTTCTAGGTTTGGGAAATTTTCTTCTATAATTTTATTGAACATGTCCTTTAAACCTTTTGCTCTGTCCTCCTTACACTTTTGTGATTCTGAGGTTGTTTCTTTTTCAGTCATCCATCAGCTGTTACAACCAGTCTTTTTCTTGCCTTTGTGTTTTTCAGTCCTCCCTGATCAAATGATCCAGTATATCAACCTTATCTTCAAGATGCAGTAATCTATCCTTCAGTGCTTGAGCTGGTTTCCCGTTTTTTATGTGATTTTTTTCATATCCTGGAGTTCAGCTTTTAGTCTCTCTATTTTTCTTTTGAAATATTCCTTCATTTCTTTTTCTTTTCCCTTTTTTTTTTTTTTTTTTGAGACAAGGTAGCCCAGGCTAGTCCTGAGGTCACTGTGTAGTCCAGGTTAGCCTTGGGTTCATGGCAATCCTTCTGCCTCAGCCTCTTGAGTGCTGAGATTATATAGGTGTGTGCCACCATACCTGGTTTATGTGGTGCTGGGGAATCAAACTCAGGATCTTGCACTTGCTAAACATACACTTTAATCACTGTACTATTCCTCCAGCCCAATTTCTTCATTTCTTGAACTGCCTTATTTATCTCTTTACTGTGTCTTCCTTATAATCCTTAAGCTTTTCATCCATTAAAATGATTGTTTCTTTGATTAAATTACATTTGAATTCTCTGAGTATCTCTTGCATATCCTGTTTGAGCTTTTTGGCCATTAGATATACATTTTTTTTTGGCATTCATTTCCTGTAGGTTCTGCTACTTCAGGGCCCATGGTAATAGCTTCTGGACAGTCAGGCCTTTTGCAGATGATTTTTTGGTTCATTTCCTGATGGTTATATTGCTATGGGTTGTAGCTCTGGTAGTGTTATGGGCTGTCTTTACTATCCAGGTTTTTCTATTAGATGATTTCTTCCCTTGAAGCTTCCTTGAGTTCATTCAGATTTTAGAATTTATGTCTGTTATTAGCTTATTCAGCTATTAATTTTGGCAGGGGGTCTTCCCAATGACCCACCTTCTCCTCTTTTCAGTGAAGGAGAAACAGGTTGTAGAACTGCATAGTCTCTACATACAAATTATCTGTTGGCCTATATTGGAAATAAAGATCAATAGCTATGTCATCATTCACAATTTGAATAAAGATGTATAGTTACATTACAATCTAAGACTAACAAATTATTGACAAAATCTAATAACTAGTTTAATATTGTAACTAGTCTACCCTTAACATTAATAAGTATAGTCTACACCTTTGATGTATCTATATAAGTAAACCTAATATTGACATTGTAATATTCTATTAACACCAGTGTTATATAGCACCATCACTAATAAAATAGACTTCTATATTGCTTGCCTAGGCTAAACCAACCACCAGAAATTATCAACCCTTATTAGGCCCCATCCACTATACCCTCTTGAAGAGTGGGATAGATCTCTGTTTAAACTTGATACCTAGCAGCTATAGACTTATGATAGCAAGATATTGATTAGTATAACCAGTCTCTCTCTCTCTGTCTCTCTCTGTCTCTCTCTCTCTCTCTCTGTCTCTCTCTCTCTCTTTCTGAGACAGGGTCTCACTCTGTAGCCCAGGCTTGTCCTAAACTCACTATGTAGCCCAGGATGGCCTTGGACTCATAGCAATCCTCCTGTCTCAGCCTCCCAAGTGCTGGGATTACAGGTGTGTACCACCATGCCCACCTTATGTGGTGCTGGGGGATCGAACTTGAATACTTAGTGCTTGACTTAGCACTTAACCTCTGAGCCATTCCTCTAGCCCCCATTCTTCTCTTAACATTCTAAATGTGATCTATACTATGAATGGAGGTTTCTACACAGATTATCTGGTAACATGTTGGAAGAGTTTGTTCAAGGTGCCACTAAATTATTATTGATAATATAAAGAAAAATCTACCTTGCTGGTCTATGCCTAGCTACATGGTATACAATTACTGCTTCCTTACTTGTTTATCTATACGGTTTTGAGTTACCAGTACTTAACAATACTGTTAATAAGGGTGATTGGAGTAGAGAGAGAGCAGCCTGAGACTAAGGGTTAACTTCGGAAGTGTGATAGAAAACAGAAGAGATTTATAGGATAGACAAAAGCCTGACAGAGCTCCACCTCCAGGTGAGAGGGTAGTAGATCAATGTAAGCACCATAAACAAAGTATGAAGAAACAGGGAGAGTTATGAGTGAAATGCAGAATGTCTTCACAATCTATAGAGGGCCTTCTCAAAAAAGGCATAAAGAGGTAGTTGAGAGAAGGAGAGATGCAGAAACTAAGAAATAAAAGAAACAGAGAAAGGGGAAAGGACACAAAGGAAGAAGAAAGGGAAAAAAGAAAATGAAAACCCACAAATCAATTGCAGAAAAAGCGTGAGTTCAATATACCTGCAGAAAATCATTAAAGTAATGTAAAATTCCAAAAAGAAGATGAAAAGTAAGGAAAATAAAGAAAAAGAAATTACTCCCTGTATTATTTGTATAGGAAGTCTCCACATCCAAGACCTTGGATTCTGCCATCTTAAGGGGAAGATGCAATGAGTTCCTTCCACCCATGGGTTGTGTAAATGGTCCTCTTCCTGCCTGAGCCCCGCAGCTGGGATGTCTCAGCATTCTGTCAAGCCAGTGGTCCGGCAGCTCCTGGCTGCTTGCAGAGGTGCCCTGTTCTCAGCAGCTGCCCCCAGTGGTGCTGGCTCCTGGAGGCCACAGCCTCAGGTCCTGGGATTATAGCACAGTGGCCTTCCAGACTGAGCTCCTTTGGGGCTGTTTTTGAAAGTCTCCTACTCCAACATCATCTCGACTCCCTTTAATTTAATTTTGAGACAGAGTCATGCTCTATAGGTAAACCTGGTTCTGAACTCATTTTGTAGCCCAGGCTGACCATATTTCAAGTTAACTTAATGTTCAGGCTGGGTCATGAGTACCATTTGATGCTTTTAGGCCTACACTGAGAACCAGGAGCCAACGTGAAAGCCAACAGATGTAAAAACCTTGCAGTTTCAACAGAAAGGGAGTGGTTGCCAAGTTAGGGCTAAGCAGAACACGATTGCTGAAAAGATCAGCGTCAAATAGAGGCCATATACTTTGCATTAGGCAGTAGGAAAGATGCCTTGAGCATATCTCAGAAATCACCAAGACCCGATCCTTCCTAAGATAGATAGATAGATAGATAGAGAGAGAGAGAGAGAGAGAGAGAGAGAGAGAGAGAGAGAGAACCAGGGAACACAGATTACTCAGTCACCAAGAAAGTAAATTTCCAAGGAGTTCAGCTATGAAAGTATTCACAGGCCTGCTTACTTTGGGAGCCAGGCTACTCCTCTCCCTGGCGACAGACTTTGGTGCTATCTATGTGGAGCTGATTTTAGAGACATGCAAACTGCAAGTTATTGCAGTCATGGAGGCTTCCATTTATATTTCAGAGTCAGGAGTGAATAAAGCTGTGATAGTAAAGCCACAGGTGCAGTGGAGACCCCACTGTCACTGGTCAGGTATCACGAGGGCTTCTTCTCAAATCTTTGGTGCCTTCCCTGAACAAAGGACTTAACAAGGCTTTTGAGTTTGACGTTACAAATTTTCTCCTAAGCTTCTCTGTTCCAAACAGAGAAGTGGATAGGGAGTGTGAACCAGATGTTACAGCTCTTTTGAGTTTCTTGGTGACCAGTACACATGTATTGGTTGGGTTATAGATTGAGAAACATCTCTTTTCCAGATCTTTGGTGTCCCAGTGAGAATTGTTTAGGACATGGCAGTGTAACAATGCTGTGAGTTTATTAGAAGAGAAAAAGAAAATATACTTTACAGGATGAGAATGAGCTCAGGACACTGAAAATAAAATAAAGAGGTCTTTAAACTTTTAGGAAAAGTTGTGATTGATTCACAGCTAGAGGTAAAAGTAGAATTGGAGTTTGTGCTCCCCTGATTGGCTTCTCTGGACATGAACCTGATTGGTTCAGGAGCAGAGCTCAGATGCAAATAAAAGGTTGGAACATTGTCATTTGGTTGATTTAATCAGAGACTGTAACCTGGAGGGATCTGCCGAGAACCTAGGGTCGTTTGGAGGGCTTTGAATGCCCTTTTTTACTGTTCAGTCGTGTGACTCTCCAGACCTTTGTTAGTTTTGAACTTTCCAACTTGTCCCACCCATAATCTCTTGCCCGATCAGGAATTTGGAGCTACCAGGAATGTAGTCTGCTGAAGAAGACCGCAGGTTGTAAGTGGAATTAGCTGAAAAGATAAATCATGCTGATTATAACCAGAGGCAATCCCCTCAGGGTAGGGCTGCTGAGGCCATTTTGGTGTTAATATCTTGCCACCCCTTTCCCCAGGTGCTAGACACGAGACTACAGAATTTCATATTTGTGTTGCTGAATTTCAGTCTTACTTTGATCCCATTGCTTTGCTTCCTACTATTTCTCCTTTTTGGAATAAAAATGTTTACCTTGTGCCATTCTGTGTTTCAAGTGCTTAACTTTCTTTTTGATCTTTACAGGGATTGACAGCTAAGCATTTACCCGGGGTCTTGGAGGAGACTTTAGATTTGAATTTATTGGCAGTGTTCCATCTCTTAAGACTCTGGCAACTCTTAGAGATGAACTACTTTTGCATAAAGACATGAACATGAGATTTTTGGGGACCAAAGACAGAATGTTGTGGTTTGACCTGTGTACCAAAAACCTCATGCATTTGGAGGGTGACTGGGGAGAAGGAGGGCTATATTCATTGGTGGGTTAATCTGGGGCCTGGTTGGAGGGATTGGTCACTGGGGGTGTGGCTGGAAGGATATATCCTTGCTCCCAGCTTGTCTCCCCTTCTTGGTGCTTCCTGTTTCCATGCTTTCTTCCACACCAAGCCCTTCTACCATGACCTGCAGACTATGCATGAACTGAGACCTCCAAAAGCTCAAAAAAACCTCTCCTCTTTTCGGTTGTGGGTGTTGAGAATTGTGTTTCATATATGAGTAACTGACATTATTTTTTGAGAAGAGAACCAGTTACTTGGGATCAATTTTGGTTAACTACATTAGACCCTCCCACTTGATAATAGGTTTTCCAGAGAAAGAGAACCAATGGTATATATAGAAACATATAAGAGACTTAGTATGAGAATCGACTCACACATTTATGGAGGCCAAGAAGAACCATAATCTGCTATCTGCAATCTGGAAAGCTAGAAATTCCAGTGGTAGAATTCATTTCAAACCAAAAGACTCAAGAACCATGTGGATATGGGTCTAGGGGAGGCTTGAGTAAGTTTTTGAGACTGAACATCCAAGTAGCAAAAACTTTTGTGTTCGAGGTGTTAGAAAGGGCGCATAGCAATCTTCCTGTCCAAACAGAGGATGGACTTGGGAGGCATGGACGACAGGGTATGAGGCTTTAATTTTCTTTCGCAAAAGGGTGTCCTTCCCACATGCAAGTGGAGAAAGACCGGCAAGCATGGTGGGGGGACCTATTTCCTAACTTGCAAGGCCCTCCCCCCGCCGTTTCCCATTGGCGGGATTCACAGTCTTCCCGGGAAGGTCTAAAGCATTGGCTCAGGGCCACGTTCATCACAACGTCATTACTCAGGGCCAAGTTTATCACAACGTCACATCCTAATCCCTCCTCCCTCCTTTCTGCCTCTGTCTGGTCACCTGATCGGGTATGGCGCGAAAATGTAAAGATCCGCCATCTTGAACAATGTGCCACTGTTACCTCTAGGTGACGCTCACAATTCCCCCCTTTTCTTTTTTAACTATTTGGCACATTTTCATTTACTCTTCAGACTTAGTTGTCTCTCAAACCCCTTTAACATGGTAAGAGCTAGGTGACTCTCAAAACTTTTTAAAATATTGTAACTCATTTTATCAGGATTAGGCTGCGACCGGTTAGTCAGAGTCAGACTTCCCTTTTGGCGTGATTCAAGGGTTTGTCCCTTGAAGATTAATTTTATAAGCCCTTGAATTAGGCCCTTGATACAGAAAATAGTATAATAACCCAGGGCTATTATTAGTCCTCCAGCCATTATGGCGAGGAGAGATAAAGCAGACGCCATAACTTCCCTTATTTCTCTAAGCCAGTACTGCCCATGCAACACAGCATAAATTTTCCTCCTCTTGGCTAGGATCTTGTATATTAACCTGTTTGTTTTCCTTGTCATCCTACTGGTTGTATCTAATTGTTTAAATACGTTTTTGACGACATCCCTTGTGTAATTAATGGACTTCTGTTGGTTATAGAAGACATCATTTACCCAGTCTAGATTTTTCTTAGCCATATTGAGCCTATTATTAGGAAAATTTTTGGGGCTAGAAGATCTATTAAGGATTACAAATCTTTTCTTAGTCTAAAATAGAGCTGAGGCCTGGAAAGGCTGCTGAGGCCTGTATGCCAGAATGGAATGGAGAGCCAATTGGACGGAAGCGTAGGTCTCATCCCAGTCAGCCATGAAGTTTTCAAGTAGTACCCTCTGGCAGTACCACCAGACACTTGTTTCGGCCCCAGTCAAAGCAGACTGGTTGTTTGATTTCTCAAAGGACAGGACTTTATCACATCGAGACATAATTCCCACGAACTTTAATCGTCCCTCCTGCCTGGAGAAGCATGAGGTATAGTTAGTGTCAGGGAGTGAGGGTCTGATGACTTCCAGGGTCCTCTGCCTTGGTCCCTTAGCATCTGGGAACTGCAGTGGCAGCATCCAGCAGGATGCATTACCCCAGGCCTCATTGTCCTGTAAGAGAGAGACCACATATTTTATGCCCAAGGAGTCTGGGGGTCCCTTCAATGGGAAACAAGGTAACTTGAACCTCCGGCCATCTTGTCACGCCTGCGTAACAGGTGTTCTTATTAAGGGCGTGCACAGAATATTTGATCCATTCCAATCGGGCACCCAGGTTTTTGTATGTTACCCTTTTCCCTATAACTTGTTGTTGTAAGCCCTTGATATTTATCTTATTAATATTTGTAACCCGTAGTTAGTTACATTTTCACATGGCACAACCAGACTAACATCAAACTGAATTTCAAAAGAAACCATAGGACTGGTCTTTGTAACATTTGTAAAAATGCAATCCACAGCCCCCATAAGACCTATGAGTAGTATTATGACCTCTTTAGTGTTAGCTTTATGCCACTGGGATGCATGCTTGATGTCCATTGTTTTTCTCGGCTGATAGGCTGGACACCTTTAACTCGAGTCTAAGTAAAAGAAAGCTCACAAGAGTACATCAGGGTTGTTGGGGTCACTCTTAAACAGTGCCTAGAAAGAAACTGGCGGAAGAGATAGTTGCAGAGAGGAGAAAAAGACTACCAACCCCTGGAATGGCTCACGTATAGTGGAAGACCTTCTGAGGATGGGGATCCCCACACTCAGGGGAGGGAAGCCAGGGCAGGAGGGAGAGCTTTGCTGTGGCGAGTGGAGGTGAACAAGACACCTCAGAGGCCATCAGACTGTTAGGTCCTTCCTCACTGCTTACTCGCAGCATAGAAATCAGAGGAATTTAGGCTCCCACCACCACACCCTCATAGCTGTTCAAAGAAACCTCTCGGCTAGGCCTTTGAAGTGAAGTCCCTCAACAACAGAAGCATGGGAAGAAGACAAGGCAATTGGACACCCACAGACATGCCTGAGACCCAGAAGTTAATGTCATGGGCCCTGAAATAGTGGAACTCATAGGGAAAGAAGTAAAAGAGCAAATACATGAGTCAAACAGCCAGTTCAAACAAGATACCTCTGAAAAAGGGGCAGACATAGATGCTCACTGATTCCCCATTCCCCAGGTTCTAATGTGTTACAGAATTTGGAATTTATGTATTTACAGAAAACAGTTAACTGTTATGTCACTTTTTTACTGCAACAAAATTATCAAAAAACAGTCAAACAAACAGATATCCTCAAAGAAATGCAGGCAACAATCCACTGCTCATCCTACTGCTCACAAGAAGCCAGGTGAAGCAGAAGCAAGTCAGCCTCTGGAGACTGAGGCAAAGCCAGGGCTTTCCTACCAAGAAGCTGTGACAATGTTTCTTCCTCCTTCCTTTAATTATTTCAAGCTGCCAGTGTGCCCCCACTCCCAAGAAGGTTGCCCTTCCTTCACTTTCTGTCCCTCAGGTCAACAACACACACCTGAACGCTCTGCCCTGGGCAACCCCCAATCTCAACGAGTTGACACAATTTTTACAGGCCAAACCCCAATCATTCCCAATTACACACAGGAGGATCAAGGTGTTCCTAACTCCTTACAGAAAGAAAAGAAACTAAAATGTGGCTCCTAGAACTTAACATGAAAATCTCTTTAAACATTTTTCAGCTATCGGAAATGTGCCACTGTCTTCTGCTTTTGTAGGCTTTGTTCTTCAGCCTTTCTCAGTGGTGTTGGGGTACAAGTTGTTCACTGGGAACAACCATTTCCTCTTATCTCTCAGCCTTTATCCCCCAACAACTATTTTATCTGCAAGTTAAGTTTGAAAACAGGTATGTGTGTTTGGAAATTACATGTGTGAACATAATAATTTCCAGAACAAACCCAGAAACATGTTCTTGATAGCTATGTAAAGTTTTGTAAACAGGAGCATGTTTGATTAGTATGGCCTGGTGAAGAACAAAAACCAGAAACACAAGGCTAGGACTCATTTGTTGGGGGTATAGAATAAATAAAAATATTTCATCTGGGCATGGTGGTGCATTCCTGTAGTCCTAGCACTTTGGAAGACTGGCAGAAAGATTCCAAGTTTGAGCCCAGCTGGAGTAATTTAGTCATTTAGCAGAAATCTCCCTCAAAATGAAAGAAGAATAAAGGGTGCCAAGACTGCAACTCAGTGTAAAGGCACCGGGTCAATCCCTGGTACTATGTGCGTGCGTGTGTGTGTGTGTGTGTGTGTGTGTGTGTGTGTGTACGAATGTATGTATGTATATATATATTATATATATATCTGTACGAATGTATGTATGACAAGGAGATTGTACACTGTCACTAAGTCATTGATTTTTGTGAGCATTTTCCCATGATTTAATGCTGGTACTGCTACTCCTCCTCAGTGGGCACCGGTTTTTCTATTATTCCTCTATAGTTTCCTAAGTACCATGCTATCGCTTGCTTCCTACTCTGAAGTGCCTCTGTCCCGACATTTCCTGAGTTCACAGAAAGCCAACCCTCCAGTTTTTGTTCCAGCTTCAGTGGGGAAAGCAATTGGCAATGCTGATAAGACACCACTTTGTGTATTGGCTTTGCGCTGTTAATAACCGAATACTTTAACAAGTTTATCAATTCTGATAAAAAATATGTTCTAAACCGGAACTGTTCCCCCAAAGGCTCCAAATCAAATAGCATGAGTATTGCTGGCTTGACATTTCCTCCTTGCAATAAACTGAATTCAAAGAAGCTACAGAATTATAAGATGTGTTTTTCATGTGTAATCCAACTCAACAAATATTTATTGTTAAAAAAATTTCCTTTAACTTTCCCCGCCTAATACAGTGAGTGCTTTATACAAAGAAGGAGCTTGACATCAAACATTGGGCTACTTCTAATTGAGATTATCAGAGGTTATACATACAGCTGAAGAGTTGGGGAAATCTCTCCTCCAGTTCTATGTTTTTCCTTCTTGCCTACCTCTTCTTTATTCTACTCCAAACACTGAAAGAATAGAAAATAAGATTGGATTCAGAGATTTTTTCCCCCTTATTTATTTGGAATTATATCAACCACATCTTCTAAGTTCTTCTCAGTCAGCAAAGTCTATAGTATGTTTTATTGACCTAATCTGGCTATGTAATAATGGACAAAGAACTTTCATTATATTGGAAACTCATAGGAAAGTGAACAATACCTAGAAACATATATGACCATCGCCAGATTACTCAGACTCACACGTTCATTCCTCTAGGACACAGCTCTTTATACATCTCTACAAAGATCAGAACTAAGGTTTCTAGGGATTACTTGGTTGGTTGAAGAAGGCCCAGGTTTGTGCAATAAATTTGAAAAAGCACAACTAACAATACTAAAATATAGAAGACACCAAAATACCCATCAGCAGACCAATGGATACAAAAAATTGTGGCATATGTACACAATGGAGTACTACTCTTTTATAAAACCATTTTTGAGGCTTTTGTAGGTAAATGGATGCAACTTGAAACCATCATGTTCAGTGAAGTGAGTGAGATGCAGAATGTTAAATAGCGAATGGTTTCTCTAATATGAGAAATCTAGAATATAGTCATTTTATAGAACCAAATGGGGGTGATAGTGGGAGTTAGGGGAGAGGGTGTGAGATGGTCAAAAACAGAGAGGGAATGGATTGTAACTCTGACATTATATATATGTGCACAAAATATTCAAGTTCAATGTAAACATTATGCATCACATATATACATATTAATAAAAAGGGGGAGAATAAATTTGAAGGAATTTTGAATAGAGTAAGTGTTGTGGAAGGCCAGAGGAGGTCATGTCTTTAAAAAGGTATGTGTAGGAGAAGCTGTGGGTGCATGACATCTATGTTTAAGGTCCTAGAGTGAAACATGATCCCAAGGATCAAGATTTCCTGGAGCCCACCTGTGTGGCCTCTAGAAATCTGTGGAGTCTGAGTCTGCTGTGGAGTCACCTTCCTAGAGAGACAGCTGGTCAGTGTGGCCCAGGCCATGCACAGCAGAAAGCAAAGCAGGGCAGAAGGGCACCCTTCTCTTCTACCCAGATGGCTGGCTGGAGGATATGTCTGTGGGACCTTGGATGTGCCAGGTGGAGTGGCTCAGGTGACAGGAGGCCTTCTCAGAAAAATGTGAGAGGAACATAACATTGTGAACCTAAAAAGGCCCAGACCACTGTGTCCTGGTTTCTAGATAGACCTTATCAATTCTTACATAGGCTTGAAGACTTTCTTCTTAAAAGTTTATTGGGAAATAGATTTCATTAATCTGAAGAAACAAAGCAGAAAAACTTCATGTTTTTATCAGGGAGGCCCAAATAGCATCTACATCAGTATTATTCTCTTTCTGTCCTTTTGCCCTTGGTGGATAGTGAGAGTTGCTTCTTTGGTTTAAAGCACTTTTGTCCTCACTCTTTGGCCACAGTGAGTTATTTTCTCTATTTCACAAGGGAACAGAGCTTGTCCAGGTATTCTCAGTTTGTGACAGTTGGAGGTATAACTAGAAGCACAACACTGTTTCTATCATGTCCTCTAACAGGTTCAAGAAGACCAAACTATTGTGCTTAGGACTTCACTGTATGTTCTCATCACCCCTGCCCGACAGACACTGTTAACTTTGTCACTGCTTTCTGTCTTGACCCTTGTACGGAGGATTGGACCATTGTGCAAACAGATGAAAGACACTAAAATATGACTCGGTCACAGAGTGTGTCATTCCCACAAATGGCGGTTTCTAGGCATTCCAATTGGGGAGCAGGAACACCAACTCCCCTTCCTTTTGTAAGAAAGAACAACAGATCTACCGGATGCTAAAAAATTTGGAAAGATGCCAGACTCTCTGGGCTTAGAATTGATGAGGCCTTGAGAAGACATTGTGTTCCAAAAGGAGGAGATAAATGGACATCAGGAGCTATTTTGGGGGATCCTTGGGCAAAAAGAAGAGCAGAGTAATTAACAAATGGAACAGCTTTGCCTTCTTAATGTAGGATTACTATGTCTGGATCCATGGCTTACTCGGGAGGTAACCTTCCTGTTCACACCAGGAGCATCCAAAGGGGATTTAAAGACACTTAATCATGGTTGAAGGAGGTCTAGACTGAGTATAGTGATTTCTCTGAGCACAAGATAGTTCCAAAGAGGAATTTCAAGTGTTCACTTCTGGGACAATGAGGAGCAGACTGCAAAAGAGTGAAAATACCTTGGGAAGTGTGAAGATCACTACAACAGTGGAAACTGACAGAGCTGTCTTTGAGAGAGTAGGAGGAAGCTCGTATCTCACAAGCCTGGTATCAGGGCAGAAAGATCCTCCTGCACGTGACTGTCACTGACACCACCAATTTGTTCTCATTTTAAATCACTGGGCATTTGGACTACCAAGTTTGTTAAGCTTATTTGCACTGACAGGCTTTTGTTTCTTGTAATCAAAATCTCAACATTGCAAAGGAGAAATTGGATCAAATGAAAGGATTGCCACATGAACAAATATCCCTAAAACTCTGTCCATGAATTTGATTTAAGCTTAATTGATTAGGTGCAAGGGTTATGCTATAATGCAGATTCTTCCAGGTAAAATAATTCTCTTAAAGTTCCACGACAGACCCACTAACAGCCCAGGTTAATATATGGATCACCTGAAAAATTTAATGAGCCCTGTATTGTATCCAGGAGTCTGTTTTTTTTTTTTTTTTTGACGGGGTGAGTGTGGGAGGACTTAGTGAAAGGAGGAGCTTCTGGAAATCTTTTTTTTGTTTAGCCTTAATCATCCACCAATGATTTACTTACCCTTGTGTTTTTCAATTGGAAGATCAGGCAGCGATTTATCAGAAAATATACCCGGAAAAACTTGTCCTCACTTCTAAGACTTCGAACACTTGCTGACTAAAAGTTTCTGGCTAGAAGGTAAGTTCTAGTTTACTGGGCTTGTACTTTCTAAAAGAGGGACATAGAATAAGAAAATAGACTTTTAAAGTATTGAGATTGATGTTCTTCTGAAGTTAGCTCATTAGAGTTTACATTTATGGAGAGCTGGGTCTGTGGTTGGGCTTTGGTGGTGGGTACACCTGGGGTAGAGCCGCAAACCCTGTATCTGAACTGTGCGATCTTGGCAATGTGTTTAATTCTGTAACTTTCAGTTTGTGTCCTTGGTTTACTTTTCTTCTTAGTTCTATTAGTTTTTCAGTAAACTTCCCTGGATTTTCTGGTTCTGTAATCATAATTTCTGAAACTGGTGATACTTTTGCCTCTTCTAATATTCATAGTTGAGATTTCTTTTTGTTTCATTGCATTAAGAGTATCAGAATGATAGTGAGTAGTAACAGTGATAATGAACATCTGCAGCATCTTCCTGATCTTAAACAATATTTCAAACATTTTATGTTAAGTATGATGACTACTATATGTTCTGGTAGACATCATTTATCAACTTATGAAAGCTCTTTTATATTTTAAGAAATCATGAGTGGATGCCAAATTTTATCACACTTTTGGCTTCTCTCTTGAACCAAAGTGACAATATAGCTTTTCTTTTTTATTCTCCTAAGATAATGCATTCATTATCATTTTTCTATTAACTAATTACCTGTTTGTCCATATTGAATCAACCTTAAATCTATGATAAATCTAATTGGCTATGATAATTTTTAACATAGCTGGACTTTATTTGATCATATTTTGTTTAGTATTTCTTTCATCTTAGTTCATAAGTGATATTCATCTGTGTGTGTGTGTGTGTGTGCATGTGTGTGTGTGTGTGTGCAAGTGCGCGTGCGCACTTTCTCCATCAAGCTCTGACTGTAATCTTTAATGAACCCTATTGATTAAAGGAGAGGTTGGGAGAGAGCAGTGACTATGCTGAAGGCGCTCCAGCTGTCTCTGTCTGCGGTGCTGCTGCTGGCTAGTGGCTTCCTGTTCTACCAGCTCACCACAAGGTCCGGCTGCCTCTTCTCCTGCCTTCCGCTCTCCAATTCCCAGCCAGGGCTGGAAGATCTCCTGAGCCATGGACGCAGCATTGTGTTTCTGGAGACTTCAGAGAGATTAGAGCCACCACCACTGGTCTCCTGTGCTGTGGAGTCTGCTGCCAAGATTTATCCGGAACGGCCTGTGGTCTTCTTGATGAAAGGTCTCAATGACTTCACACAGCCTTCCTCCAACTCCAGTAACCCAGCCTTCTCCCTCCTCTCAGCAATAGACAATGTTTTTCTTCTCTCTTTGGATATGAACAGGCTATTTGAAGGCACACCCTTGCTTCCATGGTACACTCAAGTAAGTGTTCAGGGAGCCTTGGAAAGTTAGTTTGGGAGGGACAAACAGGACATGTAGAAAGTGAGTACAACTAACTCACTGTGAAGAAAAGAAAACTGAGGGTAAGAACTCTGGGCAGAGATGGGAGTGGCACCCAGAACCTTTGAATCTTGTTGGCTTTCTTTCTACGTTGGTAAGTCCTCATGTGGGTAAACAGGAGAGATTTAATTTAGGCTTTCATTCCGGCTGATATCTTTTGCTTCTAAGTTTTACGAGTTAGACCATGTCAAAGATTTCTTCAATGAATGAATTTTTGAAAGTATTTTCTAGGTATGTGAGTTACTTCTTTGCCTTCATGATTCTAAATCCATCTATGTTAAGCCTTTTTTTGCACCTGAGACAGGAAAATGGCACTATTTAACATGAAAACGATGTAATCAGAAAATTCATGAAGAACCACTAAAATGCTGCTGTATGAGACTGGGTCTTATGAAGATACGATTGAGAACCCCCTGAGCCCTTAGGAATCTTGGTATCCTTGTCTTAGCAGCATGGCATAATAAGGAAGTATTATTTCAATGTAGAATTTCTTTTCATAGAGGATCTATAGTTATACTTAAGGATATGATAGTACAATCACCCAACCATTCCATTGTGCAGGCTTTATGTTTTTTTAATCTTATGAAGACTACGAAATAATGGAAATTAAAACCTCTTTTATGTTTTAATGTTATTATGATGATTTCAACTTTGTAACAACTATCAACATTTATTGGAGATCTGAAAAGAAACTACACAACTCACAATTATAGTAGGTGTTTAAGTATAATTGGATTATACATGAGTTTAGTGATAAGAATATGTTAATTTAATTTACAAAAATTTTGAGACATGGTCTCACTTTGTAGTCTAGGCTGGTCCTGAACTCACTATAGAGCCCAGGCTAGCCTTAGCCTCACTGCAATCCTCCTGCCTCAGCCTCCCGAGTGCTGGGATTATAGGCGTGTGCCACCATGTCTAGCTTATGTGGTGCTGGGGAGTCAACTCTAGTGCTTACTGCTTGACTTAGCACTCACTAGGCAAGTGCTTTAACAGCTGAGCCATTCCTTCAGCCCTATGTTAATATTTAAGTAAAATTATTTTAAAAAATGAAAAGTAATTTAAAAATTAACATCAAAATAATACTATTTGTCACATACATTCATGTCTAAATTCTAATCATAGGTTAGACAAAATACTAACAAATGTTTTTATGTAAAGGGCCAACTAGTAAATATTTTAGGCTCTGGGGGCCAAACAGCAACAATGAAGTTATTATTAATAGTTTTTCTTTGTATTTATATAGGCTACAAATTCATTTACATATTGATGACATAGAACTTGGGAAACTGGTGCTCATACCTAAATAAAATGGTTATTATGTAGGTCCTTGTGCTTTTGATGGCTCCTGTAATGAATTAGTGACTTAAAGTGGCAGAAATTAATGACTTGAGACAACAGAAATTCTGCGGGAGGGCAGTTTTGGAGGGCAGAAGTGCTATGATGGTCTCACTGAGCTGACACCAAGGCACTGTCAAGCCACATTTCTGCAGACTCCAGGGAAGAATTGTTCCTTGCATTCTTCCAGCTCCTGGTAGCTGCTGACGGTACTTGGCCTCTAGCCCAGACCTCTAATCTCTGCCTCCATGTTCCTGGTTTGTGTAAAATCTCCCTCTTAAAGGCATATTTGTGATTTTTTTTTTAAAAGGAATCATCAGGACTATCCAGAATAGTTGAGGTTCTTAGCTATCTCATCTGCTAAGATCTTTCCCCACTTGAAGTAGCATTTACAGGTTCCAGGAATTGGGATCTGATATCATTGGGTGGCCATTACTCTGCCCACTATCAATATAATATTTATACAAGAAGCAAGAAATCTCCTGCCCTGACCTATGTCATTAGCTAGGCTCTGGTTGGGCTCTTGAGGGTGGTTGGCACACTTGCATCCAGTTATTGTTGAATAGGAGACTTTTTTTTTTGGATTAAACCATAGGACTGAAAGGAAAGGGTCTAGTGGACCAGGCAGGTAGGGGATGGGACTGAGGGCAGCAACTGAGGCTAGTTTTCCTTTTGGCCCCGGTGACTTCTAGATCACCAGAGTTCCAATCTCTCTGAAGAGCTCAGAAATATCAAAGTAGGACCAGCAAGGAAGAGGTGGAGCAGTTCAAATGGATTGAGTTCCTGCCCGCTATGTCTTGACAGTTGCCAACATCAGAGTTCTTGGTGAGGAGGTGGCACTGCACTGGATAGGGGCAGGGCATGTCACAGGCCAGGGAAGCAGGTGCTGGAATCAAAGGGGACACCCTAGCTTGGTCCCTGTAGCTCTCAGTGCTAGCATGTGTCAATAGTTGTTCTGAGACTGTACCATCTTTCCCATTTTGTGGCTAGATTAACCCTATCTAAATTGTGTTCTGCTTCTTGGAAAAAAAATCTTTAATCAAAGTATTTGGGAAACACTGCATCTGATATTCTTTTTCTCAGATGAATCTTGTACATGAAAACAGTAAGGCTTCTTTATACTTCTGAACCACATACACTTTACCCCGATTCAGTTTACCATTTTCTAAACTTACCCGAGCATGACAGGATAACAGAGATTTTTTTCTTGTGGTACTTGGGGTTAGCCCAGGGTGTTTGCAGTGAACTATATTCCCAGCCCAATTTTTATTTCTGATATTTGAGTCAGGGTCTTGCTAAGCTGCTAAGTTTCCAGGCTGGGTCAAACTTGCAATCCTCCTGCCTTGGCCTCATAGAGTGCTGGAATTACAGGACTGACCTATGCTACAGAGCCTGACTTAATTTTTTGGAACATAGCTTGGATTGCTCTGAGCTGTACCTAAATTTTATATGTATCAAAGCGAGCCTTGAGAGGCAGCGCACAGAGTGTCTGCTCCATCTGAGCCCACAGGGACCACCTGTTGGTAGGACCCTATGTGCTAGCACTTGCAGCATGGATCTGAACAACTGCAGTCCTTGAAAGATGCCCAGGGATGAGTTCTGTGGGCAGTGGGTGGGGGTGAGCAACTCCTCTGAGCATCCGGCACCTAAAACTTTTTTTTCTGATACTCAATGCTGGTGGAGCTCTTGTGTTTTAGGTTCAAGTTTAGTGTATTATTAGCATCAGTGCAGACTTCCTCCCCCTCTGGTTCTAGGCGCTTTTGGATATCTTAGCACACATCCTGTGCGCTCTCTGTTCTAGAGGTTGGATATTCTACATTAATTTAATGGGATCAATGCTAAAAAGGCATTAATAAGGCCTCATTTCTAGCAAATGATACTAGGGAAAAATCATTCCTTGTCTCTTCCTGAACTTCCTGGTCCTTCTCATTCTTCACTTGAAAAATAAAAATGATCATAGAATCTATCTTTGAGGATTTGTAGAAATTTCAAAGAATTTGAACCCATTCCTAATAGATACTGACTATTCCTGTTTATGAGGTTTTCAATAATTGCAACCAATTAATAGCTTTTAACAACTTGTGAGGATTTCTGGAAAATTTTAGTTGGTTAACTTTCAACTTCATTGCAGAATTTTAAAGCACATTGATCTTTGTCAAAAGCCAATGGTGCTGTTTACCCTTTCACTGAGCACATTTAAAATTCAAAAAACCTTAGTATTTCACATGACAAAATTGCTGTTTATTCTGATGTATTTTTATTTCTCCTAAAGTCATTTTCTGTTTTGCTCATATTTTCACGTTTGCAGTCATCTCTGACTGCTTTTATCCCAACCCACATCAAATTCATAAGCAAAGCCTGACCAGTTTTACCTTCAGCATATCCCTGGAATCTGACCACTTCTCTCACCTGATGGCCACCCTGGTCCCCGCCACCATTGTCTCTTGTCTGGATTATTCCAGCATTCTTCCAGCTTGCTTCTTGCTGCTGCCTTCTTCACCGCCCCCTCCTCCCCCCGATTCTTTCCCACGCAGCAGTCAAAGCAACTCTCTGGAAACTAATTCAAATCAGATCACTTTTGACTTCTAAACCTTAAAAGCGACTTCCTAGTCTTGCCCACAACCTAACACAATCTAGCCTTTTCCTTCTCTGTCCTCATCGCTGCCTTTAGTCCTTCCTTACTCTGCCTCTGCCATGCAGCCAGTAGGCTTCTGCTTCAGGGACCTGGCACTTGTCCATTCTGCCTAGTCCCCCTTCTGCCAGGTGTGGTCATGGTTTGCCCACCTGTTTCATTCTTGTGCTGGATCATCACATTATGTTGGGCTCCATCCTACCCGCCCCTTTCATGGCTCCCTCTCCCAGCTTTTCAGTTTTTTTGATTGTAGTTTTTATCAGTATCCAACACATCTTGAATGTATTTGTTTACCGCAGTAGGAATTTTTGTCTGTTTGTTAAGTGCTGTACTCTTGGCAGTTTTAACAGAGCTTTGCGCATAATAAGTAGGCTCTTAATAAATATTATTAAAGTAATTATCTAGCAGATAAGGGTGTGCATGCATAGATTTTAAGGTTCTTTTACCAATTTCTCAACTAGCACACATATTGATTTTTTCTAGTTTGACTATGTTTTCTTTGTCAATTTTTAGCATTTTGACGAATTTTGTTTTGATTCTTCCTTCCCATTTTCCTATCTGTGGTTAATGTACACCCACATTGAAGTATGACTCATATATTCCTTGTGAAATCCCTGCGGATTTCTTCTTTATATTTTCACTATCTTAAGAAAATCTTTTATGAAATCTTTAAAAGCTGCTAAAATCCTTCCATCAGTACTAATTGCTGAAGCTTTTTACTTAAAGGAAAGTTTTGGGAGTAGACATAAGTTTGGAAAATTTGTGAAGCTGGGCTTGGGTGTGGGAAAGCTAGCTTGTTTCACCCCTCCCCAGCTGTTCTGGGCCTGACAACCTGCCATGACACCCTTCCCTCTTGTCATTGTTTGGGGTTGATTTGCACCTATTCCCACAGATCAACAGCAGTACTGAAAGATACTGGCTCCATGTCAGCTCAGATGCATCTCGCCTGGCCATGATCTGGAAATACGGTGGCATCTATGCGGACACTGATGTCATTTCTATCAGGCCCATCCCTGAGGAGAACTTTTTGGCTGCACAGAGTTCTCAGTTATCTAGTAATGGAGTGTTTGGTTTCCTCCCTCACCACCCCTTCTTGTGGGAATGCATGGAAAATTTTGTTGAACACTATAACTCAGACCTTTGGGGCCACCAAGGTCCACATTTGATGACAAGGATGTTGAGGGTGTGGTGCAGACTGGAAGACTTCAAAGAGCTGAATGACCTCAAGTGCCAAAACATCTCCTTCCTACACCCCCAGAGATTCTATCCCATCTCCTTTTCAGAATGGTGGCGCTACTATGAAGTCTGGGACCCAGAACCAAGCTTCAATAATTCTTATGCCCTGCATTTGTGGAACTATATGAACAAGGGCAGGAAGACTGTGGTAAAAGGAAGCAACACCCTGGTGGAAAATCTGTATCGCAAGCACTGTCCCAGGACCTACAGAGACCTGATTCAGGGACCAGAAGGGCCAGTGAGTAGGGGCCTGGGTCCAGGTAATGAATAGAACCAATGCTGGGTTGCTACTGCTGCTATGTAAACTTAAATGCCTCCTGGACTGCCACACTTTCACTGATCTTCACCTTCCCAGGAGGTGGGAGCTTACCTGCAAATCAGGATTAGTTTTTTTCTGTCTATAATAGAACAGGCTCTAAGAGCAGGGTTATCAAACATAGATATTTATTTTTCTCTTATAGAAAAAGAAATGTGAAGGCAGACAACTCAGGGCAGGTATAGTAAGAGTGGTCATCAGGTACCCAAGATGTATCTTCCTGCTGTCATCCTTAGTGTCCATAGCCCTTGGCCCATGTAGCCTCTGGACTTCCAGCCCATCCAACATGCCTGTATTTCAGGTAGCAGGACAAAGGGTGGAGGAGAGGTATCATCTCTTTATTTTACAAAGACTTCTGTGAGTATCATATTAGAGCAATTTCTACTTTCCTTTGCATTTCCATGGCCAGAACATAGCTGCAAGAGAGGCTGGGTATTGGGATAGGCAGCCAATATTTTTGCTACATGTTCTACTTAATACTGTAAAAATTGAGTCAAGGACTTGTTACAGGATTGACTGGGGGAAGGGAGCAGAAAGAGTCTTAACTTTTAGTTCCATGTTGGGGCAGTCGGGGTTCAGCATCGCTGACCTTGGCCGAGTTCCTTTCAACAATTAAGTGTTTAAGTTATGCTTAGCTCAGAAGAATTTGTTACTAAATGTACTTTAACCCAGATGTAATTTTGCTTAAATGATGGTGACTGTTCTTTGTCCTTGGTGGCTTGGATAAGAAAGTCACGAAGCTGGTAAACAACTGGGGTATAATAGGAAGGCTGTAAAAAATAAAGTGTCTTTTGCCTTTGTAGGAGTCCATGTATTCTTCAATCCGCACTCTCCTTCTTGAGTCCCCGTTGACTGACTGAGTGGGCTTGGTCAGTTCCATTTTTTTTTTTTTTTCAGCGTTGGGGATGGTATTTAGAATCTTCACACCATGATACATCCCTAGCCTAGTTTTTGCTTTCTATTTTAGAGTCTCACTAAGTCACTAAGTTGCCCAGGCTGGTCTTGAACTTGTGATCTTTTCACTTCAGCCTTCCAGAGGGCTGGAATTACAGGCCTGTTCCACCAGGCCTAGCTCTAGTTGTGATTTTGATGTTTGCACTAGTCCATTTTCTCTGTTTATAACAAAATACCTGGAAATGGTAAATTTGTAAAGAAAGGGGTTTATTCGGCTTATTGTTCAGGAGGCCTAAGGTCTAAGATTGGGTGATACCATCTATCTGGCCTCTGGTAAGGACCTCACAGAGGACAGCGTCACAGTGGCAGGAGTACATGGTGAGACAAGAAACTAGAAAATTTCAGGGTCCAGGCTTCCTTCTTTTATAACAATTGATCCTTACAGAAACTGAGAGGGATCCCAAGAGACTACACTGATTCTCTCTTGGGTGCCACTCTTGATAGCTTAATCGCTATCCATTAGGCCACACTTAAAAATTTTACTATCTCTCAATGTTGCCACACTAGAACTCAAGCTTCTAGTACATGAAACCATATCTAACCCACAGAAACACTCATGAATTCATCAGTCAATAAATATTAATCAATCTTTTTCTGTGTGCCACACACTAATTTAGCTGCAGCAAATACAGCTGGATCAAGCAGACAAGATTCCCAGCATTGACATTCTGATCACTGGTCCCTCATTTCTACAGAATTCGTTTGTCCACATTCTGCCATTCCTTACACTACTCCTTTCCAATACACATATTACCCTACTCCAATTAACAAAAAATCAAATCACAAATCCAAACTATTTATTTACTTATTTATTTTAAAGGGCTGGAGATGTAGCTCAGTGTGAAGGCCTGAGGTTCCAATTCAGCATTGCAAAGTAATGATAATAATGATAATAATAGAATGAGTGTCTATATGATTAACGAATAGTCATAGACATTCCTCTGGGCTATTTGTTGAGCAAATTTCAGGACATTCAAAGAAAAATGCTAAATCATGTAGCCCAGAGGTCAGGAAATGATTATCTGGAGGTAAGCACTGAGGAGTGGGTTTCACAATGTAGCTTAGGTCCAGTGCATGGCTTTAGCACCAGGAAGTCTTAGCCACATAACAGATTACTTAGCCCCTTTCTGTTTGTGTGTCTTGGACAAGTTGCTCATACTCTCTGAGCCTCCTTTCCTCATTTGTAAAAAGAATATTATCTCTATGTAGAAAAAAATGTGAAAGAGTCCTGGCTCATGGCTAAATCTTAATAAACCATGGCTTCATAATTATTTAGTCTCCATGGACTTTCTGGAAATGGATCTTTTTAACTCCCATGGGAGTCTTTGGAAAATGGAACATGCCTCTAACATCCTGAGGAGTAAGTTTACCAAAATATAAAGAAGGCCTTTGTGACAGGGATTTAAATAAATGGAGAAACATTCTACATGTGTGAATTGTTACAGAAGCTAATTTGCCATGAATTGATACACAAATTTAATGCAGTCAGAATTGATAATACTAATTAACAATCTTAATTACTTAGTAACTACTAAAAATTAATGATATGGATAATTATATTTGGTCAAATTGCCATCTATTTGTAAAATTTAAATAGATTTCCAAAGAGATAGTTAAAAGAATTTGTTGAAATAATAGTCAAGCCAGGTATGGTGGCATATGGCTATGATCCCAACACTTGGGGGCCTGAGGCAGGAGGAGTTCAAGGCCAGACTGGGCCACATAGTGATTTCAGGACCAGCCTGGACTACAGAGTGAGACTGTGTCTCAAAAAACAAAAACAAAAAAACAGAAGCAAAAACAAAAAATTCAAAAAAACAAACAAACAAAAAAAAAACCAAGAAGAGAGAATAATTAAAAGATTTTTTGTTTTTTAAGATATATTTTATTACTTCCTATTTCACAAAATATTGTTTTAATGTGCTATTTTCAGACATGCACATAGCATATTTTGATCATATCTATACTGCTATTACCCTCCAATATTCCCTCTCCCCAATTCCCTCCCATTAGTCTAGTAATGGTCTTCTGCTACTTCCATGCTATTTTAAAAAAATTCTACATATTAGAGAAAATATGCAGCACTTGTTTTCAAATCCCATCAATGTTTTGGCAAATGACCTAAGTTTGTTCTTCTTTTTGGCTGAACAATACTCTATTGTGTGTATATTCTTTATTTGTCTGTTGATGATGAGCACCTCAGCTGGTTTTATAACCTGGTCATTGTAAACTGTGCCACAATAAACACGGGTATGTTAATATCCCTATTCTATTCTGAATTTAATTCCTTAAGGTATATGCCAAGGTGTGATTAACTGCGTCATAGAGTAGTTCTACCTCTAAATGTCCCTGCACTGAATGCTGAATTGAGACCAAGTAAGGGAAAGACAGGATGGTTCCATGTGCGGTAGGTCGCGGTCAGCTCCATTTGGTTTTTGGCTAAAGCAGTCCCATGCGCACGTCAGGTCTGCTTGGTTACTGCAGACATAAGCAGAGCGCTCCATTTATAATGTGGGGAAAATGGGACACCCAGATACCTTCAGAGGCTACTTTCTGTGAACTGGGATAAACTGAAAAGAGAGCTAAGACACAACCAAGTGATTTTGCAGGGTTAACACAGGAGATTAACACCACTGACCATTCAGGCCCCCACGAAGAGCCTAGAGATACTACAACTAACCTGGCTCTCATTAGAACAGAATTTATTTTTCCTATTTTACAGATAAGAAAACTGAAGGCCAAGAGGTTAAGTGACGTTTTCAGCTTGGGAAGGGGTAGGTGGGTGTGTCTCGGACTCCAAAGCCTGGATATTTCTTTCTCATTCAGTGAAAAGAATGGCCTGACCAGAAGAGAACAAGATTCCTCACTAGAGCAGATGGGTTACAGACATCTTTATTTGGTCCTGGTCCTGTTCCACTGACTTACTTTATATATTAATTTACACTGTTTATAATATTTAGAGAAATGTGGCAGGCTGAGAGTGTAGCCCAGTGGTAGAACACTTGCCTAGCAGGTGTGAAGCTCCAGGTTCAGTCCCCAGCACTCCTTCTCCTCCACTTACAAAGTGGTAAAATATTTATACCATCAAGTTTGCCATTTTTGATTGACATTACGTATATTCATATTGTCATTCAATCATCACTACTACCGATTTCTGGAACTATTTCACCATTCCCAACCTGAAACTCTACCCATGAAACAGTACATCCATATATTCCCTCCCTCCAGACCCTGGTACCCACAATAGTACTTTTTTGTTTCTATGATTTTTGACTATTTCTTGTTATAGCATATAAGTGGACTCAAATAATATATTTTATTTTATGACTGACTTATTCCACTCAACAGATGTGTTAGCTTTCTCTCACTATAACAAACACCTGAGAACCTGAGATAATTTTTTTTTTTTTATTGAGACAGAGTCTCGCTCTGTAGCCCAGGCTGGCCTTTGACTCACAGCAATCCTCCCGCTTCAGCCTCATGAGTGGTGGGATTACAGGCATGTGCTTATGTGGTGCTGGGGAATTAAGCTCTCATACTTAGCGCTTGCAAGGCAAGCACATTAACTGCTGAGCCATTCCTCCAGCCCCCTCTAGCTCATGTTTATTTGGGCCCATATGGTGTTTTGGGCTTGCCGCAGCTCATCGTGGCAGAGCAAAACAGCTCATCTCATGCATGGCAGGTAAACAAAAGAGGGGTAAAGAAAGGACTGGGGTCCTATTATCTTCCTCCAGATCCTGCTCCACAATGATCTAGAGGCCTCCTACTAAGCCTACCTGTTAAAAAGTCCGCTACCCTTCAATAGTACTATGCTGGGAGCCAGCCTTTACCACATAGATCTCTGGAGGACACTTGTCTGACCTATGGCAGCATAATATTTTGTTTTGACTCTTTATGTCCCCCCTCTTTATTTTGTTTTGACTCTTTATGTCCCCGCAAAGTGGGGCTGAAGTAATCCTGGCCCTATGCTAATAAAATTAGGAGTGGAGTCTTTGGGAGGTACTTAGGCCATGAGGGTGAAGTCCTTATGAGGATTTACTGTTTTTATAAAAGATTCTTGAAAGCTAAACCCATCAACTGCATTCAGGCACGGTGAGAGCGCGGTCTGTTGACCAGGAAGGAGACTCTCAACAGACGCTCTCTTGGACTTCTAGCTCCGGGACTAACGGGTGGAGTGAATTTCTGGTGTTCATAATCTGCTGAGTCCATGGTATTTTGTTATAGCAGCCTGAGAGGTCTAAGGCAAATTTTAAAGTTCACTCACGTTGTAGGAACTCTTAAGGTAATCAGCACTACCTTTCTTCTGAAGGATGAATAATATTTTAGTTTATGTATACACCATGTTTTTGTTTATCCATTCATCTGTGTATTGTTTCCATAGTTTATTATGAATGATCCTATTATAAACATGAATACACACACATCTGCTTGGGGCCGTGTGTTTTTGATTTCTTTAGCTACAAGAGGAATTGCTGGATTATGGGGCAATTCTGTATTTAATCTTCTGAGGAAACACCCTTGTTTGCCACCGTGGCTGCCCCATTTTGTGTTCCTGCTAGCAACGTACGGAGGTTCCACATTCTCCGTATCCCCCGAACGCTTCGTCCCACACGCGTTTGCGTGGCTGTCCCCGGGGTGCTGAGCTTGGGAGCCGGAGGCCACGTGGGCGGATGGCCACAAAACTTTTCCTGCTTCGCAGCAAAGTAAGGGGTGGCTGGGAGAAAGGGTGGGGACCAATATGAAGAGAGAAAATAATTTTATATTTGGTCGTGGCGTTTCAGCAGAGATCCGAGGAGCAAAGCGCAAGAAATCCGCGAAGGTCCCCGAGGACTAGCCAACGCGGTCCCGTCCCGAACCGGGCCGTTCCCTTCGGCTTGGGAAGAGCCGGCGGAGCTCAACGCCTCCGCGGGCCGCAGGCCCAGTTTCTAGCAGGCAAACGCGGGGTGCACGCGTGCTTGGGGACAGGCAGGTCCAGCCGCCCTGGACTTCAGCCCGCTGGCTGCCCAGAAAGGCCAGGAAACTGTCCACTTGGATGTCGCGTTTTCCTAACGGACTCCACGTGGCATCCTCTCCTTCCCCCGTCCGCCACAGACCTAAAAATAGTGCGTCCCGGGGGCGCGGGCGCGGCTCCGCCCTCCGCGAGGCGGCGGGGCGGGGGCTCTGGGCGGAGGGAGGCCGCGACCCCCGCCGACGCCCCGCCCACGCCCCGCCCCCGCCCCGCCCCCGGGCTGCGGCGCCGGCGAGCGGGGACTACGCGCGGCCGGAGGTGGCGAGCACGCGGGACCTGCCTCTGCGCCGTGTGGGCGCTGCAGGGAGCCTCGAGGCGCGGCCCGGGCGAGGCGGCTCCCGTCTCCCCGAGATCAGGTCCCACTGCCCCGGGGACCCCCGGTGAGCCCGGCGGCGGGGAACTACGCCCGGAATTCAGCCTGGGCGGGACGGGGGCGGCGTCCGTGCGGGCCGCACGCGGGGGCCGAGCTGCCCGGGCCTCGGACCCCGGGACCCTCGGCTCCCCGAGCCCCGCTCGGCCTCACGCCCGGCTCCGAGCTGAGGTACCCGCGTTGCGGGGGCGGCGGCCACGGAGGCGTGGAGCGGGGGTGCTGGTCCCGCAGGACCGGCCCCCCTGGGAGGCGGCCACGGGGCTTGCCTTTGGAAGGAAGTGCGGAGATTTGGGGGGCTAGACCGGCGGAGGGCCGCAGATGAGGAAAGCGCGAGCATCTCTGGCGCCTCGGCGCCTCTTTCCGGGCCGGAATTCAGCGGGAGGCCGCAGCAGCGTTTTCGGTTTGAGGGGGCTGTGGAAGCCAGGGCACGGAGCCTGTCTGGCAGAGGATGGGGCAGGCGCCTAGGAAGCAGAGGCCGAGAAGGGGCCCAGGGAGGGTCTTCTTTCAGGGCCCCTCCCGAGGGCCTCTGCCTGTGCCCTGCACTTCCACTTCTAGCAGGACTTTAACAGAGGCCTTGCTAGTGTGCGGCGCTCTTACCTCCCTTCCCACGCTCCCCTCTGCAGACCGAGTGGGTAGGCTCTCCCCTCGCTCGCGGCCCTGACGAGGACTGGCCAGTCAGAACCAGCCTTCTTAGAGACCGCTGGGTAGAGACTCCCAGTTAAATGGAAATATTTCGGGATACTCTCACACTTGATAAATGGTCCCATGAAATTACTTGTCTCAGGGTGGGAGCTAAAACCGTCTAAGCAAATACAACAGTGAGTTTTCACATGGTGCTGAAATGTATTCAAAAACTCTGTGGCCCAACTCAGCAAGGAAGAGGGAAGGGGACAAGTTGGTGGGCTGTTCTGAATATTCTGATGGACCCCTTGCCGGGAAGGTTGAGCCTGGCCAGCCAGGCTCATCACCTTCTAGGCCACCCCTCACTGGGCCTGAAAGTCCAGGAGATGGAAGAACTCTACCAAGAAGCAGTGAGTCCTTCATGAAAAAGAAAACACTAGATAGTTTCCTTTTGGATGTGAAAAAAAAGCAAGTTTTGTGTGTTTTTAACAATTCTGCAATTCTGGGAAGATGGGTCCTAACAGTGTCTAACACTCTTCTTTAAAATACTTGCAAGGGACATTAGTAAAATCCCCAACCCCTATTTATATTTTAAGAACAATTTTTTTATGGCAAACACGTAAAGTAGGCTTTAATAGAAATGTGGACACTGTCTTTTAAAAATGTTTCCTTGGGTTGAGAAAGCAGCTCAGTGGTAGAGCTTGTGCTTAACATGTGCAAGACCTAGGGTTGGATTCTCAGTACTGCACACACAAAATACACACAATACACACACACAACACACATACACAAAAATACCTCCTTAAACTATCTTGCTGATAATAGGAAATCAGCTGCAAAGGAGAGCATTGTGCATGAGGGAGTGGATGTCTGTCTCGCTGCTTGCAGGTTCTCACAGAGTGCAGCCTCTGTGAGACAGGGTGAATGGAGAGGGAGAACTCCTTTTTTTTTTTTTTTTTTGGAAAAGAACAGGAGAACTCTTGCTCCCTGTCATCCGCAATAGGGCTTTCATGCTCCCTTGCCAATGGTGTATGTGTAGCATGTTTGCAAACTGTGGGAAGGTTTCCTTGGCAGCCACAACAGTTAGTACTAATGACATGCCTGAGTTCCCTGGGGCAGCCACCGGGCAGTTAGATTAGAAGCCTGGGCAGGTTTGTAAATGATTGCCTGGCAGCACCGTGGAAGCTTGGCAGCTTCCTGGTTTTTTTGGCTAGATTCTTGGTAAAGAAGAGAGTGATGTGTTGCTGTTGTTATCTAGCTGTCAATTTAAGTTAAAAAGATCAGTTATTTGGCCAATCTTATGTGGATTATCTTTGACTGATTTTAGATGTATGAGTTTCAGGAGAACCCTGAACTCTAGAACTGTTTCACAGTGGGATGGTTACTATTATTTTGGGTCTGTAATTCATGATAATGGACTATTTTTGGGAAGTTTCCTGGGATCCCATCAGACATGTAAAGGCGGTAACACAGCTTCAGATTTGCTAATGACAGTGAGTCATCTTTACCTCTTGTTTCTATTTCCAGATGTGGGAAAAATAATCCACAGATAATTAAGTCTGGAGAAGCATGTATCCTTGTCCCTGGGGTGCCTGGTTTCCAAGGTTACCTGCAGTGCTCTTACTTGGCTTTGTCCTCTGCCTCTCCTCACCAGGCAGCAAGCTGTGGAGCTAAGTTGTGGCCAGCCAAGCCCTGCCGACATTCTCCAGCACTGACCCTGTTGTGATTTGCTGTAAACTCTTCAACCTTCACACTTCCGTTAAGAAAGCTCAGGTATTGTAGTTTCTCTAATGTAGTTTCTCCACTATTGCCACCTTGTTACTGTTATTGTCGGGAAGTAGTTTGGCATAGTTCTGACCATAACTTCATTATTTAGTTCATTACTTAGTAGCTGATTGACTTGAGGCATGTGCCTTAGCTTCTCTTAGCCTCAGGTAGGCCCAGTGGCTGGCACATAGATGCTGGGGGATAATAGCTGCTATTGTTATTTCGTTATCATCACCGTCTTCAAATGCCACCTGTTTTACTTTGCCTCTTTTATTACTAACACTTAGCAGTTACACACAATAGTGTTTTTCATTTGGACATATTTGTTTTGCTCAGAACACTTTGATCATCTCCCCTTGCTCCCTCCTGTGAGCCCATTCCTCTTCTCTATTGGTTTCCCTTCTTTGTTCACATCAAGTTTCTATTTAAGATTTTTTTCTAGGTTCCTTATATGAAAGAAGACATGATATATGACTTTCTGAGTCTGGCTTATTTCACACCGATGATGATCTCTGGTTTCATCCATTTTCCTGCAAATGGTGTGATTTCCTCCTTTTTAATTGTTGAATAATATTCTACTTTGTGTATCTTCACCATATTTTCTCTGTCCATTCATCTGTTGACAGATACTTAGGCTGTTTCCATAGCTTTCTGGTTTACCTTTTATTTCCAGCACTTGATGACATATGAGAAATACCCTTAGAGTAGAAGATAAGTGATACTTTTGGGGATATAGTAAAACCTTATGAACTAATATCTCTAATTCAGAACTCTGTATAATTGGGAGTGGGGCTGCAATCCTCTTTGTTTTTGGAGTGTGCTCAGAGTGTGAATGAAAAGGTTTAAAGATTGCTCAGGAAGCAAGGTATAATACCAAGATAACGTGTTGACAGTCAGTGTGTACACTGGACTTCTTGGAGATGTGTCTGGGCCTATTCACAGTGCTAAACTTTCATTAATATTTAGTGGGATCAGTCTGTGGATGTAGATGGTCAACAAATCAAGCGCTTTGCTGCATTTGAATGGTATATCTCTATGATGAATTTCAGTGAAGGACTCCTAGCTCTGTTTTTATTTTTTGACCTAATTTGTAGACCCTGAGAATGTAGAATTTTGAAGCACATATGTGGTATGATTGCAAAATACAGTGAATATTTCAGTTTATAAAACATCTGTTATACCAAAAAATCACATTACTATTAATACTCCTCAAAATATCCCCACTAACTTTGAACACACTTACCATATTTGCCACTTTATGAAGTAGTTCCAGAGATCTTCATTTGTGTCTTTGTTTGTGGCTGCATCTATATTGTGATTCAATTCAAAAATGTTTCCCTTACTCAGTTATTTTGACTTTGGGGAAGAGGCAGAAGTCGCACAGTGCCTATTTGGTGGATAAGATGGATAGTGAACACACTCCATAATATTTAATTGAGAGAAATTACCATAAACAAACTATAAACTGCTTTAGAAAGTAACAAGATGTTGGAGTGATTGTGCTTGAAGTGGAGGATTTTAAGGAAGATTAATGGCAATGTTTTTTTTTACTGTAATGTATTTTAAAAAATTTAAATATACACCTTTTGCAGGGGGGTATCCTATAGATTGAACCTAGGGCTTTCACATTGAGCTACATTCCCAGCCCATTTTAATTTAATTTAATTTAATTTTTTGAGGCAGCATTTTATTAAGTTGATAAGATGCCCAGGTTGTACACGAACCTTTGGTCTTCCTGCCTTAGCCTCCTAGAGTGCCGAGATTACAGGCCTGTGCCACTGGGTCCAACTACACTGTATTTTTTGATCAGTCCTTGTGTTAAAAGGTTTTGATACTTTGCTCAGCTCAATAGAAATCTGAGCTCCAGGAAATGGATCAGGAGCTGGGACACAGCGGGTATGAATAAGTAATGGTATGGCCCCTGGAACAAGCTGGTGAAGCAGGAGGGAGGAGGAACTCAGAAATATGCTGTGCTGGGCTCTCCTGGGTGCTTCCACAGCACCCTCTCTTAGTTCCTGTCTTGGCACCTACCACTCTGTAGGTAATTTCTGGTTTTTTTTTTCTGTCTTTTTGGAGAATAATTGCTGGTGCCAGACACTGTAATTATGTGATTGTGGGAGCTCATTTTCACTCTCTGTTCACTGTTTCTTCATCTGTTTAATGGGTTAAGATGAGAATTAAATGGGAAGAGACATGTAAAACCTTAGAACTGTGTGTGAAGCCCAGAAGGATTCCAGAAATGTTAACTCTTTATTAACAATGGCAAGAAATATTGCCTGGGTCCCTGTTGATTTAACTGCCAATCATGGCCCGTAGGAGGGCTCAGGAATCACTTGTTGGTGGGAAGCCATTTTCAGTGTAGATCAGCTTTCTGGGGTCTTGGAGCCCAGGGGAAAGCCAGGGAATTCTGACTGTGGGCCTGCATAGGTTTTTAGTGATAGTTCCGATGAGCAGGCCTAGAAGTCTATATTCACCTTCTGCAGGAGCAGAAGAATATTCACCTACGCCAAGAGAAAGCCCAGGATAGTGTCCAAGAGCCCAGCTGGAGCAGGGCTGCCTGGGCTCAAATCCGGCCTCTGGATCTTGGGCAAGTGTCTTTTCTTCTCTGTAGCTTGGATAATAACAGATTATAAGGATTGGGCTGAGATTACATGAGTTATTTTCTGTGAAGCACTGAAAAACTTTGCCTACAAATAAAATCAACAGCTCTGAGGGTATGAATGTGGACATTAAGTAATACGGCAACTGGGAGAGATCCAGTTAGTGAGGTATTTGGAAGGAGTTCAGAGAGATGTTTGAACATCATTCTTAATGAATGTGAAATTAGCCCATGAGGAACACATAAAATCCGTTCTCAGGTGGCTGAAACTCAATGGTGGCTGCCTCTTTAAGATAGGGTATACACTTTGCCAAAAACCCCTATGTCCCCTTTCTCAATAGTACTTATTATAGTGGTTCTGAACCAGTAAGTGTAGGGAATCTGCACTGTCTACTGATTCCCCAGGAGGTATTCCTAATCCAGGGAGCAGACTTGGAGAGCCAAGCAGCTGTGACTGTTCTTCTACGTGACACATTTCATGCATTTGGTGGTATTTTCCTGGTCCTGCTGAAACATGGGTTTATAATTTCTGGTGTAATTGGTATGGAGAGATTGGGTCAAAAAGTCACAAGAGACAGGCCAGAAAGAAAGAGATTTGAGGTGTGGCGAAGGCTCAGACTAGTGCAGGCCTATGGTATCTGAGGCTATAGGTTTGTGTGAGGTCAACCCAGGAGAATGTGTAGAGAGAATGGGTCATGAGTGAGCAGCAGAACATCAGAGGTACTGGTGCCCCTGACTTACATGAAAGGTGAAATAGTAACTATTCAAGGAGAAGCCTGAAAGGAGTGTTCACAGAGGTAGGAGGAGAGCCAGGAGAGTTGGTGATGGCTTTACTGTTAGAGAGAGGAATGCTGGCAACCAGCTGTTGCCACAGCTTAAATAGTTAAACAGTGAGGTTCTCAGGGGAGCTCGTGGTTTGTGAGTGGAAGGTAGGTGGTGTCTTATTACTCTTGTCCACAGCATGCCCAGTAACCTGCAGTTGCTCTGAGGCACAGCTTGTTGTGAGTACTTGTCTCTAAGGCTTGGGTGGTATGATTGCAGCTTGCCGTTAAACATGGTGAGTATTATGTCAGTTTTTCTGTAACTGGAAACATTAATGTAGAAATCTGCTGGTAGATTTATTCACTTTCTATCACCAGGACAAAATATTGGATGCCCACAGCTTATTTGGGGTCATTGAGTTGGGTAGCTCCAAGGCAGAACTGCCTAGTGGGGAAGACATAGCAGAGGAAATCTTTTCAATCAATGATAGTCAGGAAGCATAAAGAGAGAGAAGAGCCAATGCCAGAGCCAATGCCAGAGCCAAAGCCAAAGCAAGTGAGAGACACCTTTTAAAGGCAGGCTCTGGGTGATCCAACAGCACATTCAGCTGTGAACATCAGGGGTTCTATTCAATGATAATGCATAGTGGCCCTGAGATCCAGTCTTTTTCCAGAAGCCCCACCTCTGAGCACATGAGGCTCCTGGGGACATTTCAGATCTAATCCATCACTGCAGGTCTTTCTCATGGCCACGGGGACAGTGCTGATGTTGGATGCCTTTGTTTTGGGGGAGAGTGTCTGAGAAAGGAAGTATTAGAACTGAAACTGCAAACGTGGACAAGTGGCATCCTATGGACAGTCTCAAGACCAGGCTAAGAGGTTTGTCCTTGGTACTGTGGCAGCAAGGAGCCATATTGAGCTCCAGAGTGGGGAGCAAGTGTGTGATTGATATACCTGGGTAACCAGTGCCTGGTACCTGGCTGGGCCCAAGTAGGCATACTGTAGTCAAAGGAAGGGTTTGGGAGGTACAGGCCAAGCACCAGTGTTGAGTAGTTTAAAGACCACAAGCCTTGAAGTTAAGTGTATGTAGTTGCACTTTCACTCAGGTCTCTCCAGCTGCAGCAAGTCGCTTCACCTCTCCAGACACCAGTTTTCTTGTTTTTAAAATAGAAATTGTTAATATCATACCTATTAGTAGGCTTGTACTTAGGGTTTGCGTGTAACAGTACCTGAATCATGCCAGTATTATTACTGTCCTCTCCTCCACTTCTCTCATTGCCCTGTACAGTAGGCAGGGCTGGCCTGTCACTATTTTTCTCGGGTGCTGACAGAGTTCAGCAGGCCGGTGTGATCCTGGAGGCCCTTCCCTCTGTCAGCGCAGCCCTGTGTTTCCTCAAGGCTCTTCTCCTTATGAGGTCAGTGACCTTTCTTCTCTGACTTTCAAGATTGCACCTACGTATCTGAGTCATATAATGTAGAAAGAACTTGATTAAATGGACTAACATGTACCTCTTGTTGCCTTAGCGAGATTTCCACTTCCTGAAAGGAATAAATTATATTTTATTTCTTTTTAAAAATAATAAAAATAGTACCTGATGACAAGAAGAATGGAGTAGTACACAAAGGTGGAACGTGAAAGCTAAAAGTCTTCTAATCCCCACTTCCTCTCCTAAAGATGGCCGTTGCTAGCAGCTTTTTATATCTCTCTAGAAGTAGTCAATGCTTTTGGGAGGTTGAGGCAGGAGGAGCACAAGTTTGAGTGGCCTTGTGTCAAAATTAAAAAAAAAAAAGGGGCTGGGATGTAGCTCAGTTTCTACTTACACAGCTGACAGCTCCCTCCTCATAAAGTTCTCTGCCAGGCACTCCTGCCAGTGGTTCTGGAGAGGCTCATTGAGGACCTACTAAGTGCTGTATACTAAGCTGGGTTTGTCTTTTGCCTCCTATCTTACCACACACAGTCTTGCTAAAGAGAACTCTGACCCCGCTATACTCAAAAGGCTTAAAGAAAAGAGACTTGCTCAAGGTATATTTGTCTGATTGCAGTGCACGCACACCTGTTTTCCACAGCTCTGGCCATTTTAGGGCATAACTCGTACTTCCCCTGCCAGGTAGACACCGCACCTTGCCGCTCCTAGGCTCTTGCTGACTAGGGATACAGTTTGTGCAGTCACATGTACCTGGCCTAATTTGGACTCTCTTTTCATTTTCTAGGACCTTTATCAGCTTCTAGGCCACTTGCTGTGGCCTTGGTGGCACCCTACCTCAGTGGTCAGCCCAAGGCCTCTCCTACTCATGCAATCCCCAGCTGCTACTGCTCAGGGCCTTAGTGCCCCCATCTTTGGGGCCTACACATTCCCCACCTTTAAGTTCCAACCTCGCCGTGAGAGTATAGACTGGAGGCGCATTAGCGCCCTGGACGTGGACCGTGTGGCTCAGGAGCTGGATGTGGCCACTCTGCAAGAGAACATCGCTGGTGTCACTTTCTGTAACTTGGACCGGGAGGTGTGTAGCCGCTGTGGACAGGCCGTGGACCCGGGACTGCTTAAGGTGCTGCGCCTGGCACAACTCATCATTGAATACCTGCTGCACTGCCAGGATTGTCTGAGTGCCAGTGTTGCCCAGCTAGAGGCACGGTTGCAGGCCAGCCTGGGCCAGCAGCAGCGTGGCCAGCAGGAGCTGGGTCGCCAGGCTGATGAGCTGAAGGGTGTGCGGGAGGAGAGCCGCCGGCGTCGAAAGATGATCAGCACCCTGCAGCAGCTGCTCTTGCACACTGGTGCCCACAGCTACCACCCGGTGAGCAGCAGTCTCTGCGGACAGAGGAGGGAAAGGGCACCACACCAGCACCACCCTCAGCCACACGCTGCTGTGGGCTATTCTTACTGGTCAGGAGCAGATTTGAGAGATGGTGCTTTGGGTCAGAGAGCTTGAGGGTGTTCTGTGGTTTTTTTTTTTTTGTGTGTGTGTGTGTGTGTGTGTGTGTGTGTGTGTGTAAGTATGAAAATGAAGGCTGTATATGTATGTAACATTCTTTTTGCATTTATGTGAGATGTGTGTGAATGAAGAGCAGATAGTATATGTACCTATGTGTGTATTTTTTGAGGTTGTGTGCAGGTGTGTTTATGTAGGGGTGTGGTATGTTTAGGTTGTGTGTGTGTGTGTGTGTGTGTGTGTGTTTGTAATCAATGTATGGCAAGACAATGTAGAGCCAGGCCTATCTGAGAAAAGTTCAACTCCATTGTTCAACCAAGCAATGGTTTATTGTTCAAATCAGCATTGGATTAGTTGAGTCTATCTCCATGGAAAGTGTGGATTGGGGATGTTTGCCTTTTAATAAGTTGTCACACTGGGCAGACCTTATGCTAGGATTTGAGAATATATGCACAAGTTTTAGGGATTTAGGTTCTCAAGAAATTTATAGTTTGGGATGAATGAGTAATCCATTTCTTCTCACAACATTCTGATACTAAATATGTGGGTTTTCCCCTCATACTTGCCAGTTCTTCATTACCAAGTGTCTTTCCATTCACTTCCGTCTTTATGCTATCTACCTGGGGTAGCATCAGATCCCACATAAGACTGAAGCCTCTTCAGATGCCATTTATAAGCCTTAGGCCTCTGTACTTCTCTGACCAACTAGCTATAAATTGAAGTTTTCCATGACTCCCCTCACAGGTTCAGTAATTTGATAGAATGGCTTGTAGAACTCATCAAGACACTTGACTGCTGGCTTATTACAAAGGGTGCATCTCAAAAGAGTCAAGTGGAAGAGATGTGTGTGACGGGTACCTAGACCCCGGCAGCTCAGTGTACTCACCAACATGGAAGTGCTTTGAATCCCAGTATTTAATTTTTTTATGGAGATTCACCATGCGAGCACAATTCATTAAGTCATTGGCTATTGGTGAATGAGTTAATATCTGCCCCTTTCCTGTCCTTAGAGTGCAGGGGATGTGGTTGTAATATGCCTTGGTCTTTATGATAATCATCTCCCATCATGAAGTCATCCAGGGACTCCCAGCCACCATCACCTCATTATAAAGAGACACTTGCCACCTCTTGACAGTCCAAGGATTCCAGAAGCCCTTGTATCAAGAATCATGGACTAAACTAGTATTACAAAGGAACATTCTATCATTTCTGCCCAGGAATTTACAAGAGTGTTAGGAGATCTGTGTTAGGACTTGGGAACAAAAGTCAAATGTATATTCTTACTATATCACAAGGTCACAGTGAAACAAAAAGCATTATGATGCAACATTGATACAATGTTTATGATTTAAAAGTGACAGAACAGCAGCTTAAAATGGCTTATGTAAGGAGGGAATTATTGGCTAATTTAACTGAAAATTTCAGGGATATGGAGGGACTCAGGTCTGGTTTATTCTAGGAAACCAGATGATGTCATCAAAATTCAATTTATCTTTCCACTTTTGGCTCTTCTTCCTTTGTACCATTCTCAGACTCCATCTGGTGGCACTTTGAGCCACTGTAATGTCAACCTCTCATTTTCCCAGGCTCAAGGGAGGCATAAAAGCCTATCTTAGGATTAGCAGCCGAGTGGGCATTTCACTGTGGCTCCTGTGTTTTGTCTTCTATGTGTTTCTGATACGCTTACAAAGTCCTATGAATGTAGGGTTCTGATTGGCTGTGGTTTAGGTCACATGTTTCACTATGAAGCCATGATAGACTGAAGCCCATGGATTGAGAATTTAGAGAGAGAGTTCAATAAAAGAGCGCTGGAATATGGGTATTGAAAGAAGAAGGGGTGAATGCTATGCTGCTGCCCGATATGAACAAGTGTCCACTATAAATGGAGAAAATGCTAAGAAAGATAAGGGTCTGTTTGAGGGGCTGTCAGAGCATAGGAGAGGTAGAGGAATCTTTCCTAGAAGGTGTTTATACTGAGCCTTGATTGCTGAGCACAGTTTTGTGAAGAGGCAGCCATGTCACCAACATGAGAAGTGTGTTTGTGTGATGAGAGATGGTGCAGCAGTATCCTGCACTGGGGTTGCATGGGGGTGCTGTAGCATAAGATGTGGCAGGAGAGGACAGCATAGATGGGTCCAAGTGGCCATGAGTACCATGCTAAAGGATGGGTTTTAGTCTGAAGGTGGTAGTGACTGCTTAGTTTCAGGTGCCTTTTTTTTTTTTTTGTGAGTGTGCTGCTTGAGCAGGAGGAAGATGGGAAGTGTGGAATTAGAAGGAAAACTTATTTATAGTTTAGAATAAGATGCCCTTTAAAATATTCCTTGTTCTTTCCAACTCATATTCTTTTTGCATTGAAAGGTTCATTGTTCTATGTTGTAACTCCAGAGGAGCAAATTCTGTCAATTAAAGCTGTAACCATTTTGATTAGGTTTAACTGTAATAGAAAACCTCAAATCAGTTGTTGAAACCACTAAGAAAGCACTTCGGGCCATCAGTTCAAGGCTGAAATGGAATGCCACAACCATCAGGACCATAGTTCTTTGCTGTTTTTCTAGTCTCATGCCATAGCTTCTTCCTCATGGTCTAAGATGGCTGCTTGAGGTCCATCTCTCAAGCTCACTGTTCTATTCAGCTGGTTTGACATACAGCATCATTTTTCTTCTTTTGTGATAGTGGGCATCGAACCCAGGCACTCACATATGCTCGGCAGGTGCTCTACCATTGAACTATACCCTAGCCTTCACAGTGGCATTTTTAAAGGTGTCTTTGTTATGAAAACTGAAACAAAGGATGATAGGTTTATGTAATGAATTCTACATATATACTGCCCACTCCAGCTGTTGTCAGCAGTGCTGGAGCATCTGTTTCCTTGCCAGTTTTCTCCACTCCTGGATTATGTTGAAGTGTGTTAGTGATATGATTGCATCTGTGATATTTCAGCATCAATCTCTAAAAAGAAAGGATTCCCACTTTTAAATATAACACCATCATATCCTGAGAAATCTGCAGAAATTTCAAACTATCATCAAATAACCATTGTTATGGTTCCCCTGGGTATTGTGGGTTAACATCACATTATGATATTCAGTAAATCGTATTCTTAATTTCTTTTCTTTTTTAATTTAATTTTATTTCATTTCTTTTTTTTCAGTGGTGATGGTTGTGGGGATTAAACACTGGACCTTCTATGTGCTAAGCATGTGCTTTCCCTGAGCATATGTGCTGAACTTACGTATTAAGCTGTTATCTCCAGCACCTCAAATTCTTTGTTTGTCTGGAGCAATCCAAGGATCCCAAGAGAAGGGGAGTTTTAGTGTAAGGGAAACACCAGACTGACTAAGGTAATCTAATCCCACACTCTGGATTGTCTCTCTTCTGTGTAGTGCCACTTGTGTGACAAGACATTTATGAATGCCACCTTCCTCCGGGGCCACATCCAGCGCAGGCATGCAAGCGTGATGGAAGGTGGTGAGTCTGGACCACAGCTAGGGACCTGCTGGTACTATGGAATGGTCTAGGGTGGGTACTTGTTGGGCAAGGGCACATGAATCCCAAAACCGACCCTTAGAGTCTTGCCATCCAGGTGAGGATGGATATCCATTGAGGTGGGGGATCAGTTGTGGGTTCAGAAGAGTTTTGGTGGCCTGGATGGAGAAGAGTGGAGAGTCAAACAGGTAGGTTTCAGTCTTAGGGCTGTCCTTTCTGTCATGTGTCCTTAGTGCTTCTCCTTTGAATTTCTGTGTCCTTCACTTGATGGGGCTGTCAGATGGAGTGACTCTGAAGGGCCCTGACCTCTCCCCCTCCTGTGAACCTGTAGTTCTCTGAAGCAATCTATGAATCAGCTGAAATGGGGTAAATGAGTAGTCAGGTAGGTCAGCTCTTTGAATACTTTGATCTCTTTTTTGAGATTTAGTAAAAATATCTATAAGATAAAATAAATATAAAAATCCTATTAAAGAAACTTTTTTCTATTTTCCATTATTTAATTTTCTTTTCAAAAGAGAGTTTTAAAGTAGTATGGTTTACCTAGATACAGTACACTTACTTGGTGTCTAATTCTCACTGGTTCTGCATTGGGGGTGCTAAGGAAAAACAGATATTTTATGTCTTAAATTCTTGTTTTCTGGCAAAAGTACGGGTCTCTAATATATAAACTTTATGCATTGGAAAGAAAGAAAAAATAAAAATCGAGACAGCATCACTAACAATTCCCATTTTGATGCATTCTCAATCAATTTTTTTCCTGCATACACATGCAATCATATAGTGTGCAGTTTTGCCCCTTGCTTACTTTCACTTAAGAATATGTCAGATTATCTAATATCATTAAATCGTCTTTGAAGGCATGATTTTTAATGGTTGAGTAGTATTTGTTCATGTGACTACCATAATTTATCTTAATTTATCCATTATACATAATTTAATGTATGGATTATTAAAAAGTTCCTCCTGGAGAGGGAAAATGTTCTCTTAAAGCAGCTTCTGATTGCCTTAAGAGGATACTGAAAGTCATTAGTGTTTATGACTTTTATTTTCATGGAGCTGGTTTATCAGAGGCCCACCTCCCCTACACCGTACTCACCTGAAATCATTTTATTAAACCAGAATAATTTCCACTCCATCTAAAAGTTGCTCATTTCTGAAAATCTAAACTGAGAAAAGCTACATCTCCTTTCAAAGAAAAGATTTATAGTTTTAGTAATAATACCATCTGTCTGGAAATCATTTGATTTAACAAAGTAACAGATATTTAAGAATAATCGGTATCTTTTTCCATTGACCCTTAACTCTTGCTTTGTTTGTGTGTGGCTTAGCTTTTATAATTTATTCTGAATTCCTTTTTAAAAAAAAATGGTAAGAGAGAGGACGTTAAGTTTCTTTCTACAGAAATGACAGGTAAGGTAATGCGTATGTTAATTAGCTGTATTTAATCATTTGTCAATGTATATCTATATCAAAAATACTTTGTATATGAGATGCATATGATTTTGTCTGTCAATTAAAAAAATTATCCAGGCATGGTGGTGTATGCCTGTGATTCCAGCACTAGGGAAAGCTGAATAGGAGGACACAGGTTCACAGGTTTGAGCCCACTCTGGGCAACTTAGCAAGACCCTGTCTCAAAATAAAAGCAAAAAAGGCTCAAGGATGTTTCTTAGTGGGAAAGCCGAAGTTCAATTCCTAATACTACAAATAAATTTATTTAAAAAATAAAGTTTGTATATGACTAGACTGCTTCTTCCATGTTGTCTTTTTAAAATTTGAAAGGTAACTCTGTACTTATATTACATCATCAAAACATGACCTTAAAACTCCAATTATTTTTTATTACTTTAAATTCCTCTTTGCTGCAATAATACATAGATAACATTCTTTGCATTAGTAAATGCACACTGTTTGGTATACTGTTTCTGTTTTTCTAGTAACTTAGCATTTCTGTATGTCAGTACTGCCAAAATACTAATTTTAGATGACAGTATTTTAGTAGCTCACATTTCCTGAGCTGTAATGCCAGGCACTGTGCTAAGCACCTTGCATTATTAAAACTCATTCTCCCCAAACACTTCTGAATGGGGGGCCGTTATCATCTCTGTTTTGCAGTGTGGAGAAGCAAAGGGCCAGGGAGGCTATGCCCTTTGCCCAAGTTTAGTGAACTAGGTGGTACAGTGGGTCTCGGATTGAGGTGTGACTGCAGAGGCAAGGAGCTACACATCTTTGTATTTTCATCTTCTCCTGCTATAACCCTTCAGGAAGGCAGAAGAAGCTGGAACAGCCAGCAGAGGAAGTGGTGCAAGAGCTGCAGGCCAAGCTGAAGTGGACCCAGGGGGAGCTGGAAGCCCAGAGGGAGGCCGAGAGGCAGCGGCAGCTCCAGGTGGGTACAGAGAGGAAACAGATTCACAGGCTGCCTGTCTCAGAATTCTCAGCCAAAATTCTGGTGGGTTGGGGAGCCAGAATTAGAATAGTGTCTTCTCAACTGTGGCAAATGATTTTAGGTATTCTGGGAAGGAAAATCAAATTATTTTGCCAGAGCTATGTAGCCAAAAGTAGAGAGTTGAATTTCCTGTGTTAATCAGAATCTGTTGATGGTGTTTGATGTTGAATTTTAATTTCTTATGCTATACTCTGAATTGGCTTGTTGAGGACAAAGAATGAATCTGATTCTGAAAACTTCCAACCCCAGCCTGGAGACATGGTAGTAAATATTTGTAGAATGAAAATATGTAAATTGACCCGCTGATTCCTTCATTTATTTTGTCATTATTCATTGTCTCAGCATCCATCAATTAAGTGTAAACTATGCCAGGCAATGTGAGGAATAGAAAGAAAGAAAGAAAGCAGATAAGTCCTATCCTCAAGAGATTTTACAGCTTAGATAAGGCAGGCTCACTTCAATTCTAAGGAACTGGGACTGTGAGATGACTGTCCCTTGGGTCCCCGTGCATGATGCAGGTCCACAACAAATATTTGCCATAATGTGGAATTAATGCTCATATTATTCTTGCCTTCTTGCTTTTTTTTTTGGGAAGGAAGCAGAGATTACTCGTCAGAGGGAAATAGAAATGAAGAAAGAATTTGATGACTGGAAAGAAAAAGAGCGGACCAAACTTTCTGGGGAAATAGACAAGCTAAAACAATTATTTTGGGATGAATTTAAAGCTGTTGCCAACCAGAACTCTACATTAGCAGAGGTATCCAACATCAAGAGCTTTTCAAAGACTTTTTTCTTTCCTGTTGAAAATCTGCTTATTTGTTCTCAAAAATTGTTTCTTAGTCTGCACTAGTTGTATTTCATCTGCTGTTGGGGCTAAGACCCTATGAGGAGGCCAGATACCAGACTGCAGTGCCTGAGGGGGGCTTTACCCTGCTCTGTTGCATATTGGCTATGTGATCTGGGGTGAGCAACTTAAACTTGTTGCGCCCCAGTTTCTTTCCTGTAAGACATGTTGCTGAAAGGTTTGAATTGGCACATTTATAATATTTAACATTGTCTGTTGTATGGTAAGAACTCTCTGGATATCCATTACCTTATTTTTGCAAAGATTTTCATTACTGCAACAGAAATGAGGTAGAATTTAAGTGAAAGCATTTTTTCCTGAATATATGAACACTTAACATTCTTTGAATGCTGGCTGCATGCCAGATACTCTATTGGGATTTGTGGGGTCTCTGGAGGTCACTCGTAATTGCTAACATTTCTGGCTGTGATTGCTATTTCCTAGCCATTGTGTAAAACTCTTTAAATATACTTCTAGTCCTTATTATAAGCAAACAATCACAATATTCTAGAAGTAGATGCATCACTAGTTTATTAATTTCCTTTTCAAATTTTTCTTCAAGTAGCTGTTACATTCTTTCTTTATAGGTGAAGCGCATAATGTGCTTTAGGTCATACAGCTAGTAAGTGTAGAGCTGGGAATTGAACATAGCTTTTCAACTTCCAAAGCCCTATTCTCCTAGTGGAAATATTATCAAGTTTACACAGGAAGACCTTGCTAAAGTCATCCCTGTGCCATATCTTCCCATGTAAGCCTATATGATTGAAACAGTGCCAAGAGAAAAGTTTTGAGGAAAATTATTTTTAAAATGTATGTATCTCTCATTGGTTCTCCAAACATCAAGGGAAGTTTTGGTTTTGAAAATAAACTGTCCAGTAGTGTTTCTCACAGTCAATTCACATTTTTGCCCAAAGAAACCCACAGTCAACTTTTAAAAGAGGGTTGTGACAGGATATTCCTAGGATCTTTGGTGGTCCTAAACCTCGAGGATAGAAAGTGGTGAGCTTGAAACAAGAGCTCGGTGTGTGTATTATGCATGCATGCGTGTGTGTACATGTGTGTGAGCTGTAGGAGGGGGATATCTACCTAAAATAACCATTTTAGTCACTTTTTCTTTGCTGGGATACAGCACCTGACACCCATGGCGTAAGGGAGGAAAGGTTTATTTTAGCTTATAGTTCTGAGGCCTCACTGTTTGTGCATGGTTTGTTGGCAGTGGTGGGAAGATGTGGTATGGTGGAAGACACTGCTCATCCCATGGTGGCCTGAAGCAGAGAGGTCAGGAAGAAGTGGGGGGCAGGGATAAATCTGTCCAGGCCACCCCTCAGTGACCTACTGCTCCTGACTAGGTCCCACCTGTTAACAGTGTGGGCTCCATAGACTAATTCACCTGATCAAATTAGCCTACACAATGCAGTCACCTTTCAGATACATGAGGCTTGGGGGGATGTTCCAGATCCAAACCATACACTACTTCAGGTCTGCCACGCTAGGTAATCCACCACTGGATCAAGGATAACTTGTGGAGGGTAAGATGTTGCCCCCTTATTGGTCAGAGCTCTGCATCTTCATTCCTAAGGTCACCTGAACTCCTCCTAACCTCTGGGCTCCTCCTGAGAGGTGCTGGCCTAGTAGATACTTGGTACGTCATTGTTGATTAAAATTTGAAGTTGTCATTCAGAAACCACCTCATCAAGCATCAGTTGACTTTTGGTTAGAAAATTCTGTGGTTTGATAGTTGATGACCTTGTCTTTCCAATCCGTGGTTTCCTTTCTAACTTGTATCACATTTTCTTAAACTGGAACATTCTATCCTTTTGTTACTGACTTTTTGGCTTTTTCCTACAAGAGTATGTAGATTGTGTTTTTGTGTTGCATTCCTGCTTCCTCTCAATGTGTATTATTTTATTTTTATTAAAATATAGGAACAAAATTGGATACAAAATTTCAATTTCGCTAGGTAATTATATTGCTCATTCCTTAAAGTTGTAGAGGCAAATCATACTGCATTTCATGTGTAATGATTGTGAAAAATAGTATAAGATAGTTTTCAAAACTCAAGAAAATATTCTTCTTGATGTTAGGAGGGTTGACTTTCCCCCACAAAGTGTGAGAATTTACTTTGGATGAATTCTATGGTTGAAGTGAGAACTTTAAATTAGATAAGGGTAAATGGAGCTGCCAAAGGAGTCTCTAATTGAAATACAGGTACTATGAACACATGTTATCATAAGATGGCCAGCTCTGTGGAATGTCATAGCAGTGGTTTAAAACCCAGAAGTGACAGACACATCAGCAACCTCGAGCTGTTCATACATCTGGTAAAGCATCTGACTGAAAATATTCAAGGAATTTAGAAATGATTAACATTTGTCCCAGATATTACTTAAGCAGTGACTGAGTACAGTTGGGAAAAATGATGCCAAGTTACACTCGGGCTTAACAGTTTCTTAAAGCTGCAGTAGGACCTTATGATTTTTGTACAGTAACAGTTCATATGTGTTGTTCTTGTTACTGCAATGATGCTATGTTATTAAAAATATAAGAAGATGGTAAGGCACCTCTTCTTTGACTCAGTTTTCCTTCTGTCACATACTGCTGGCTCACTGGTTGTTGTGGTTAGGATCTGGGGTGTCTCCCAAAAGTCTCATGTATTTTAATGTTATGGATTGTCTATGGAGCCATGTAATGTTGGTGGATTGGGGTCTGGCCTGGAGGGGTGGATTGCGGTTGTTGGGATTAGGGGCGTGTGAGTTAAGACTAAAGGCATGTGACTTAAGACCAAAGGCTTGTGAGTTAAGACTAAGGGTGTGTAGTGGCCACACCTTCTATACCCAGATGTAGGAGAGACTAAGACTGGGACTTGGGCTAATCTCAATTAGTCTCACTTGCCTGCCTGTGTGTGATGTCCTGAGAAGCTGCCTCCACCTCTCTCTCTGCCATGTACTTCAGTTGCTGCCGGCTGCCCCTGAATGGGACTGTGAACATCTGAAACTGTGATCTAAAATAAACCTTTCCTTTCCTAAATTTGTGCATGTCAGGCATTGAGTCACAACAACGAAAAAGTAACTAAGACACTGGTGTTCCAAGCTGAGCAAAGTCCCTTCTTTCTGGTGGCAGCATATATATTTGGGGAGGGGGCAGGAGTCCTTAGAGATCTTCCAGAATGAAGAAGAAATGAGGCAGCAGTTGGGCAAACCCAGGGATTTGAGCAAAGCGAAATGTAAGTGCAGCTGGAAGGAAACTCAGGTTCTGTTCTTCCTCAAGAGTCACGTTTTGAGCCCTCAGGGGAGCCCTGATGAGAGCAGTCTTGATTTGTTGTGGATATTTGAGTACATAGGTGTTTAGTGGAGATGAGCTGAGGGCTCATGGTAGTAAAGTGTGCCCTCTTGACACTGTATTTGGTAAGATGTAAAAGTTAATATGTCTAGATTTTCATCTAAATAAAAAGATGTCTGGCCTTTTCAGAAGCTGCAGGCCCTGCAGTCCCACAGTGTGAAGGAGTCCCATCTCGGCTCACTGCGGGATGAGGAGTCTGAGGAGCGACTCAGGCAGGCACAGGAGCTCCAGGCCCTGAGAGAGAAGATGGAGATTCAGGTGAGCTGGTGCTCCATGTCCCTCCTGGAGCAAGCCAAGAATCTTGTTCCCAACAGGCTCTCTCATTTTGCTGTGTGGATTTAGAGAAGTTGGAAGGTATCAAAGCTCTATGTTTTCAGACCTTGTGCCACTGCGTAAAAGAGGAGAATAAGATTCTCGGATGAGGCTGGTAGTACATGTACAATATTCAATTTCCCTGAGACTTTTTCCAAAATATACATAAACACGGTTTTCTTATTTGATATCTTTGTCCTCATTTTTATTTTCTTCCAGAAGAAAACAATTTAGAAAGTGTAACAGTGTCCTAGATTTAGAGATACTTGGGATGGATCCAGTGGTTGTGATGGTAAATGTTTAGCAACCAGCTCTCTGGCCCTAAAAGGGTTTACTTTGTAGTACTTGTCAATTTCTGTGGTGTGAATGCTTCCACCATGGTCCATTTTGTGTTATCAAGGGAGGTCACAAAATGTGGAACAGGGAAGACTTGTGCATGATCTGTTTCTGCCAGCTGGTCAGAGGTAGATTTTCCTCCAGTTCCATTATAGGCGCTGTATCACTCATAAACCGAGGAAGAGCAACTGGCACTGTCTCTAAATCGTGCTGTGCTTTCTCTTTCCAGGTGTTTGAGAATGAGCTGGCAAGTGTCAGCTGTGAAGCCCTTCTGTGGGTTGATGTTTCAAAAGTTTCACTCCATAGTAATGCCATTCTTTTTCTATGAATTCTTTTTCATACTCTTTTCCTTTTTCTTTCTGTTATTTAGGTTTTCCTCACCTGTTTGTGAGCTTGTGTAACATGTGGAAGTTACTTCAGTCTTTTGTTGTTCAAGTTGTGGCTATTTTCACTAGTTTTCTATTGGTCCTTCAATTTTGTTTATTGTTACTTAGCTATAAAAAGTAATGTTTGAGGGCTCAAAATTACCAATTTTTCTTTTCTTTATGGTGCTTTAGGTCGAACCCAAGGACTTATGCATACTAGGGAAGCACTCGACCACTGAGCCATATGCCTAGGTGTCCTTAATCTTTTCTTTTTGGTTTTCTTCACTCTGAAATTTAGAGAGAAAATGTTTACATATTTTTTTAGTGTTTTTATGACCTTAATTTTTATATTTAATTCTTCAACCCACATATAATTTACTTTGGTTTAAGATATGAAATAAGGATCCACATTTATATATTTTTTTTTTCTAAGCTGCTAGCCACTTATTCAAACACCATTAGCAAATAATCCATATCCTCACTACCTCACCAACTAAGCTTCCAATTTTTTTTTCCTTTTTTTGTCTGGATTTTCTATTCTGATCCACTGCTCTTTCTGCCATGAGTCAGTACTTTTTAATTTATGCAGCTTTATAATACATATTTACATAACATTTATTTATAGAGGGGTCCATTTAATAAGCTTTTCATCTTTTTCAGAAGACAGAGTGGAAGAGAAAAATTAAGGAACTATATGAAGAGTGTGCAGCGGAGAGGAGAGAGGTAGTTCTTGGTGGTCTTGGTGGTCCAAGGAAGCTTGCTTTCCCTTGGCTTTCTGTGGTTCAGCATCTCCTCATCCCTGCTGGAGATGGCTGCAGATATCTTGGTGCTGATGCTGTTCCTGGCTGCTGGCGCCAGCAGTACAGAGAAGAGTAGCTATTTGGCTAGTGCTTTCCTGAGCTGAGCACATTCTTTAGTTAGTGCTGCTCCCATCAGGTGCTCATGTACTATATTCCTTAGATGAATCTGTTCATTTCATGCCTGGGCTCTTTGAAAACCCACCCAGAGAAAGCCAAGTGGCAGGGATCTCACTGATGTTTCAGGAGGCAGCTGGCCTCAGGGCAAAGAAAACGACTTTTTTATAAATGCCCCTGAGGAAGAAGCAAGTTGGTAAGATGCCCAGCTCCTGCCTTCAGAAAGCTCAGAAGACAATAAGGCTTAAATCTGAGACTGGCACGATGCTTGCCTCTTACTCCATTATAATGCTGCCTAATTCCTAAGTGATGGTTTTCTTTTACTTAAAATGTTTTCAGATGGGAAATACATTCAAATTTGTTCCAAAAGCAGAAGATAAAAGGTACACTGAGTAAAGTTGCTCCCAACTGTTCTCACTACCAGTCAGCCATTTCCACCTGCCCCTGGTACCTAATCACAGGGAATAACTTGATTGCATTCTCATTTATTCTTCTAGAGTTCTTTATGTGTATGTTAATAAATAGTCTCGTTGTATCTCTGCTCTTACACCAGAGGTAGCATGTTAATACATTTTCTTCACTTCTTGTTTTAACCTAACAATATGCATCTGATGATTTTTGAATATTCTCAGTTGACCTGCATATACCTCAGAGGTGACTGTATCTGACAGAGAGGACTTCCTTCCCCTGTCATAGAGGTCTGGGTTTCAGTCTCATTTCTTCTCAAGTATAGCTCATAATTGTGCCTAGCCTAGAATACAGTCAGTCTTGTTAGAAAGCCACTTGCCCAGGGATAGAAATCCTTTTCCCCAATATAAGTACAGCCCTGCCGAGGTCCTTGCCAACATTTGACTGGCCGCCTGTCCTGTACTCACAGCTGCAGGAGGAGAATGAGAGGCTCCAGGCTTCCCTGTCACAGGACCAGAGGAAAGCAACTGCTCAGTTCCAGCGCCAGATCAGTGCCCTCCAAACCCAACTGCGGGAACAGGCCAGGCTCATCGCCTCTCAGGAGGAGATGGTAGGTCTGTCCTCTGCCAGTGTTGCCATAAGGCTTCTTCTCTTTGAGAATCACTTTGGATTCTTGTGGGCTCAATGGCACAGGTCTCATTAGGCTCTGAGGGGGAGGGAAGGCACGAGAGGCACAGTGTTGAGGCTGCAGCTCTCTCCCTCCAGGCTGAAGAGGCGCTGTTTCCCTTAAGGGCAGCTGGCAGATAGGGGTCATTCCAATTCCAAGCACCGCGGAAGCTGCTCAGAGCCTGGGTGATACTTGACTCATTCCCCATGTAAGCCTTACCACCTTCCTGTGCTGTAGGAAGTACTTCATCTTCATTTGACAGATGAAGGAACAGGCTAGAGGCTAGTGTGTCCCTGACGTCTGTGCTGGGTACTCTGTAATGGACAGGGCTGAAACACAACTCAAGCCAGGCAGGTGGAATGCAAAGCTTGTACTCTATGCTATGTGCTTAGACTTAATTTCTTAGCCAGTCCCTTTTGCTCACATGAATAGCCTCAGTTGAGGTGGTTGTATACACAAGCACAATGAAAAACTGCTTGCTTGCCAAACACCTCTCTCCTAAAACTGGCCCCTGCAGTTCTTCACCTGTTCTTCATCATTCTCAGCCTGGCCCAGGTCCAGCAGCACTCCTGTCCCATCCCTGGCTCCTTGTGAGCCCCAACTCTGTGGGAGGCTGCATCTTTCCTCTCTGGGCCTTACTTGAAGTCCTTGCTGTGGTTCTGATACCGCCTACTTCCTACCTCACAGACACCACTCACCTTATAGACAACTTCTCTGGCCTATAGAACCACCACATTGTCTTGTCCACTCTTCCTGTTCCTGCATCCCTTGCAAGTGGCAGTTTTCTGCTGCATCAGCTCACTTCACTTAGCCAGTGTGTACATCCCCCTCCTCATCTGCATTTCTCCTAAAACTTTTAGCTCGTTACTGCTGTGGCCACCTCTGGTCTTAGTCTGAAAGCGTTCTCCTTTTACATTTCTCTAACTTTTTTCTCCATATATTTTAGTTAGGAGCACATTGGTTAAAGATAATGGAATAAATTAAGAATAGGATTTTTTTTTCCATGTATGCTGGGAATTGAGCTTAGGACTATTATACTGAGCTATTTCGCCAGCTCATTTTTATTTTTGATTTTGAGACAGAGTCTCCCTAGATTTCCAGGTTGAACAGTCTGGGCTCCACCTTGCAATCTTCCTGTCTCAGCCTCCCAGACCACTGGGATAATAGGCTTGCACAATCAGGCCCAGAAAGAGTAATTTTTTAAAAATCATAATATCCAAAGAGATGACAGTCACTGGCTATGATAACTCCAAAATTATGTCACTGTAAATCCAGTTTATTTTTATTTTTTACCATTTTTAACGTGTTGATTTTTGTTCTCATGTACAACTCTCAATTACAAGGTAGCTGTCATAGCCCAACATTCACAATTGTATTTGATGGAAAAATGATAATGAGAATGCCACTTTCAAGGTTTCTGCTGATAGGTTATTAGTTATTAGTTCTATCTGTGTCCATAGGAACCCGTAATTTCAAGACCGAGAAAGTGAGTAGTTGGAGTAGTTTTTAGAGTACAGGTGAGCAAGGGAGAAAATAGTTGGGAATGAGCGTTGAGTGAGTCATATATCAGCATATGACACAACTAGTGATAAAAGTTCCACCAGGGCCAAAGCATCAAAGGGAATGTGCCACAGGTGACACAAAGCATCTCACAGCGCTCAAGGCAGGCGAGCAACTGAGTCTGGCAATACACTGGGACCAGAGATGTGAGTATGGTTAGGAGTTTTCCTCTTGTGTGTTTCTGTTCTTGTTCTTTATATCTGCTTAAATTTTTTTCTTTTATTCTGAAGATTAACTGCCTCTACTTGTTAGTTACATGCGGCCAACTAACCGACCAACCAATCAATTAACCAGTCAACCAACCAACCAACCAAGAAACCCAGAAACCATCGGCTGCTAGTAGCTCTAGAGTTGTTACCAGTACAGACCTCTCCACTCAAACCTGGATAGTCTGATACAGTCGTCGCGTGGGGTCACTTAGGTCACATATGGCTGTCCAGTCTGCGGACATATGGAAAGGGGCAGGAAGAGTCATTTCTTGGACACCCACCCCCTGCCTCCTGCCAGGGGTTATAATCGGCCTTCTTGCTCCTTTGGGGCACTTGGCTCATATGCTTGCGTTACTAAGGGGACCCTCTACCGTGCTCTGACAATTTTTCATCAGTTGTACCAGTAATACTGACTGTGTGCTGTCTCAGTCTGCTACTGCTTTGAAGCCACTGTCTTTCTCTGATGAGGGACCATTCTTGTTTGCTAATCTTGGGAAAATGGAGCAGGTTGCCATCCTGGATGGTTGCTATTCTGCCATGGCCTCATCCCATTTCACAAGAGGTGCCATTTCTGCAGAAAATATTTTGGGAGTGGGAATGATACATTCTAGGTGCCAATGGGTGGAATGGCAGCCGTGGCCTTCCTTTCTTCCCTTTGCTGGGCAGCTGCAGTGCTCAGAGCAGGGTCCTGCCAACATTCTTTGTTAGGTGTCACCCACTGTGTTCCGTCTCTTGCAGATGCAGACCTTGTCCCTCAGGAAGGCGGAGGGTAAGTCTGCAGGGGGTAGTTTGTAACAGCCTTGGCTATTGTCTTAGGCCCTTTTCTGACTTAAAGGGGGAGGACTGGTGACACTGGATATCAGGCAAGGGAGGCAGCTGGGAGAGATGTCATTGGTGATAAGGCTTTCCTTTAGTTGGCTTGGGTTCTTAGTTTGCTCTTTGCTTGTGGATGGAAGTTGGGGGAGAGGTGAGGATCTTCAGGTGTGATTGATGGAGTGGGATCCCTGAGCCGCTGTCTAATCTGTGGCAGGATTCAGGGTCTTCCTGCACAATGCCAAGTATTACAGGTTTCTTTTCTCATATTATCCCCACTATCTAGTGTGGGCTGGGCATTATGATCTTATTTTCTAGGAGAGGGAACTGAGGCTTGAGGTGTTCATGGTCTTGTCATCTTGTACACAGCTGGTAAGGGAAGAGCTGGCATGTAAGCTTTGATCTTTCTGTCTCTGGTGTCCATGGTTGTGGCCACAGTTCCATTCAGCTTTTCTGGAAAAAGTGAACCTACTGGAGGGATTTGCAAGGATTCCCTGTACCTTGCTGTCAGTCAGGGACTGGAAGGCTAGGTTATTGGAACTACTAACTATTCCTGCTCTTTTCAGGGACCCAAGAGACACCGAAGGCTCTGGACACAGAAGAGGACTCTCCCGAGGAAGGTGATCTGTTTTTCTTCCTGGGTGTCTAGTGCAGGAAACAGATAGGTTACTGTCTTTATTGTTTAGTTTGTTTCTGTTTAACTGTATCTGGACATCAAACACTGACATGGGGAGAACCAAAGGTATCAAATAGATATTTTAAAAGTACCTTATGTGTGCTAGGCATTTTACATAAAGGCATTAACTTGCCGTCTTCTGGCTTACTGAGGGCAAAAAACTCAGGCTCGGAGAGGGTTAGTAAGTTATCTAGGGTCACAGCACTAGCAGGTGGCACAACCAGGGCCTGGAGGGCATCTGATTCAAAGCCTGTTCCTCATACCTCTTCCACTCCCTCTCACCTGGTACTATCCAGAGAATTTCCTGCATTGGTCGATAAGAGCCTCTGCTGCTTTCTGCTGCTCGGTGCCATCTGTGTTTCTGCTGCACACAGATTGGGCAGGGACTAATATGCAGCCGCCTTTGCCTCGGTTTCTCTTTAGAGCCCTGAATACTTGTTGTTTTCATTCATGTTACTTAGTGACTAATTCCTGTTGCAGAGCTCTAGGATAATCAGAGATGAAGCTTGAGATGAGGGATGCTTCCAAGGCAACCTGCTCACCAGGCCTGCTGGCTCGGGCAAGGCTGAGATGGGACAATGGCAAAGTTAGCCTACGGTGTTTGCTTTGGCAGCATGTATAATAGAATTGGAAGAATGATTAGCACATCTCCTGTGCAAGGATGACATGCAAATTCATGAAATATTTCCTTCCTTCCTTCCTTCCTTCCTTTCTTCTTCCTTTCTTCCTGTTCCATATTTTTATTTATTTATTTAGAGACAGGGTCTCACTCTGTAGCCCAGGATGGTCTTGTACTCACTATGTAGCCCAGGCTGGCCTTGAACTCACAGCAATCCTCTTGTATCAGTCTCCTGGGTGCTGAGTGCCGGGAATACCATGCTCAGCTTATGTGGTGCTGGGGAATCAAACTCAAGTACTCTGGCACTAGGCAAGTGCTTTAACTGCTGAGCCATTCCTCCAGCCCCAGTTTCATATTTTTAAAAATAAAACAAAAGACCTCAAAGTTACCCAACAGATACACTCAGGAACAGGTTTTACTTCTGCTACTGATGAGGTCTTCATTGGAGAATTTTAGTTTTTGGTATGATATTTGTCTTTATTTTTTTTGAGATGGTGATCTGTGTATCTGGCAAAAATAAAAATGCAGGAAATATTAAAAAAAATAGAGAAGTCTAGTGAGAAGGAAGTTACTTGCCTCTGCAGCTGGCCAGTTTCCTTGCCAGAGGTGCTGCTGTGAATGGTGTTTGCTGTAACTTTCCAGGGATATTCTATGCAAATATGAGCATAAAAATGTACCCATTATTTTTTTCTGTTCCAAATAGGAACTCATATGTATGTTGTTCTACAGGTACTTGCGTTCTTAACAACTTTCCTGGGAAATTGTTTCATATTGCTCTATGTAGAACTGCTTTATTATTATTATTATTATTATTATCTATTGTTATTATTTTGTGGTATTGTGAACTCAGGGCCTTTATATAGAGTTACATTCCCAGCCCTTTATCACTTATTTACTTATTCACTGACTTGTTTTTTGAGGTAGGTTCTTGCTAAGTTTCTGAGTTGCCTGGTCTGAGCTTGAACTTGTGATCCTCTTACTTCACCCTCCCCCAGAGCTGGGATTATAGGCATGCCACCATGGCTGTCTTGGTTCATTATTTTTTCAGGCGTTGCAGCATTGGACAGTGAACTAAAATTTAATCAATCCTCTTTTCCCACCCCTGGGGCATTTAACCATGAGATGTATTCAAATAAAAAATTGCATTATTTGTAACTTTGGGGGAATGTATCTGTTCAACCCTTAGCCGATGTGAAAAAAGTTTCAGGGTTCTAGAGGGGAGGCCGAGAATGTCATGAGTCTGAGGAGACCAGTGGGTCCTGTGAGTGTTTATTTGCTCATCATGTTATGCTTGTTCACATCTTCCTGTCCCAGAGCAGCCAGCAGTAGCATGACTTGATGACTTGAGAACTTGTTAGAGATGCAAACTTGCAAATCCTCAGACCCACTCCACATACATGGAAACAGTCTTTGTTTTCTCACCCTCCAGGCCATTCTAACTTGTGCTCAAGTGTGAGAATCACCTCGAGACCAGTGGCTCTCTACAACTGGCTGCACCTTAAGAATCACCCAGGAAAGCTGGACCTATAGGGCAGGACTGTAATCCCAGCACTCTGGGAAGCTGAGGCAGGAGGATTGCAAGTTCAAGTCCAGGCTGGGCAATTTAGTGACAGAGTGAGATTATTGTCTCAAAATAAAAAATAAAAATGGGCTACAGTTATGTTCAACCTGCAGCCTACTAGTTTTTTTGCTCTTGCTTTTCTGAGTGAAGAGGAACTGCCTTAGGCCATATATAAAATATATAATATAATTAATAGATTGAATATATTGAATATAACTACTAAAACTTCCTTCAGAAACTTTTTCACTATAACATTAAAAATAATCAAGGGCAAAAGTGGCAGGCCATGAGTTGGATAGGCCTGTTGGGGATGAGGTACAGGCATCAGGAGTATTAAAACTACTCCCCTGGGTGATTTCAGAGTGCAGGCATGGATAAGGTGCATGCCCCTGTACAAACTTTATTGAACAGATTCACCTGGGGAGGAATAGAGACTAGGAAAGGGGGCAGGGCTTCTTCCAACACAAACTGATGGGCCCACCTGCAGATTTGTGACTCGGTATATTAGGAATGGGAGCTGAAAAGCTGCATATCTCAAAAGTTACTGGGTGTTGCCATTTGTTAGAATGTCTAGAGAGTTTTAAATATAAATTTCAAGGTTTGGGACCAACCCTCAGGGATTCTGATGTAATTAGCCTGGGGTAATTTCAAGGTGCAGCTTGGACTGTGGCTCATCAGCCCTGACTGTGAGATGGGTCTGGGAAGAGAGATGGTTTCTTCTCTGGCTCCAGCATCCAACAATTATCTGTTCACACTCATCCTACTTGCTTAGTACAGGTCTACTGAGTGACTCAAAGGGCTTGGCCCACAGGGTCCTCCACAGGCAATGGGGTGCACTCCGGGTAGGTTTCCTTGACTCATCTTGACTGCTTCTCTGTAGCAATTAGCATATTTTATTGTAACTGTTTATTACCTTATAGATCATTATTTCTTAAAAGTGTGGTTGTAGCAGATGAATAAAATCATCTGGACATGAGAGAATGTGGCATTTAGGGCCCTTCCCAGACCTGTGGGATAAGGCTCTGGGTAGGCCAGGGCCAGGACATGTACATTTTTAACCGAGGTGATTCTGATACATGGTGCAGTTGAAGGGAGAATGCCTGATCTAAGACATTTAACTCAGAGTAAGCAGAGCTTTGTTTTCTCTACCAGTTACACCCTAAATCAAAAAAGACCTGGGCATGACTGTGGGGTGAGGATGTCAGGTGGAGGCTAGGATTAGGCTGGAACTGATAGTAGGAGAGCCTGGAATGTGGAACCAGAATGGGGCCCAAGAAATATGTAGCATTTAGGGCTCAAATGCCAGCCCAAGAGCTAAGTTTAATCAGTGGTAGGATTGACTGAGTCCAGATCTGGGAGGTCCAGAATAGAAAGGTAAGAGAATTCTGAAGATGAGTGGAGGGTGAGACAGTGGTACCCAGGGGCAGCTTCTGGCCTAGGGGTAGACATTTGGTAAGGGCCAGTGGCCTTGGGATCAGGCTGGAGGTCCAGATCACTGGCAGTGTGAGCAAGTGAAGGCATGAGGAGGGCCTTTTGACATGGTGATTGTCTTGTACTACAGAATTGGAGGACTCCCGAAATGAACAGCAGCTGGTGCTGGCAGCTCTGAGGGGAAACCCGACCTTGCTGAAGCAGTTCCGGCCTGTACTGGAGGACACTCTGGAAGAGAAGCTGGAAAGCATGGGGATAAAAAGGGTGTGTTTCAGGGCCACTATCTTAAAAGGCGGGAGATGCAAAGTGTTCTCAAATTGACAAGCATAGATTGTTCTTTACCTTGTAAATCATTCATTTCATTTGTTCTGAGCTGTCTCGGAAGGGAAACCCACATCCCTGCTTTACCTCTTAGCAGCATGCAGTCTTCTGTCTCTCTCCTCCAGTGACTTCTTGTGAGTGGCCTTGCCTTACTCGGCTGGTAATAGCACCCATGTCCTGACTCTCAGTGTTCTTTGCTCATTGATTACTATTTTGTGTGTGTCTAAGTTTTCTGACATGACTGAATTGACTCAGTTATATGGACAGGTCTCCTTTGTACAAATGTTTATCTCCAAGTCCATCATTTCTGGCACTCAGCAGCTGGCCCTAGGGAGGCCTGCCCTGAAAGCTGTTTGTAACCAGTTAGTATGTGAGCACCGTTATGTTTAACTAACTGGAGCCTGCACATGAAAGGTATCAATTAATAAAACCCACACCACTTCTATTTCAGTAAACTTAGGAAAAATTTAGACACTTGGGTTTAATTTAGCAAAGATGCTCACCAAATGTGGAATGTTTTCAACTACTGCTTAATTTATCCTGGCTTTATCTTCAGACTTGATTAAATATTTCTAACCTTGAATGAATCCTCATCTTGCATTTAGGTGGCTCCCAAGACCTTCTCATGGGCTGTGGGTAGATGCCAAAAGCTCAAGTAACTTCAAGTGATTGGTTTTGAGTTATGAGGTTTAGTTTTTAAAACATTGTTACCCAGGGGCAACATGATTGGCATAATTACAGTGTTTGGGAATACAGGAAAGAGAGAAGTGTGGCCAGTTCTGAGGGTGTCCGACAGTGGAAAAGCATGTCCAATATGCGTGGAGATGCAGCCTCTTGCCTTATGCTACTTTGCACATTTGGTGGAGCCAGCAAACTCTGAACTGTCTCACTTTCAGCACTATGGGCAGTTGCTGCTTAATCTACTCCGATGTTTGTTTCGTTCCATGTCTACCATCCAAACACACCATGTAGCGACCATAGTGATTCCTGGGCCAGCAACAGCAGGTGTGAGAAACGTAGGGGAAGGAGAAGGGGAGCCTCTGCAAAGGTGAACTTTTTCTCTTCTAGGATACAAAGGGGATCTCAGTTCAGACTCTCAGGCACCTAGAGTCCCTGCTGAGAGTCCAGAGGGAGCAGAAAGCAAGGAAGTTTTCTGAATTTCTGAGCCTGAGGAGAAAGCTTGTCAAGGAAGCCACCAGCAGAGTGAAGGAGAAACAGGAGAGTGGGGCTGTGGTGTCCCAGCGAGATGACCAACCTGCAGGTATGCTGGGGTCAGAGCTTGCCTGGGGCTGGGATCTGGGAGGATCTTATTCGTAATTTGTGCACAGAGAGGGTATAATTCCTGCCTGTCCTCAGGGGCACTACTTGAAGGCCTGAACTGATGGGGTCCTCAAGCGTGAACAAATCCTAAAGTCATCTGCTGGGGAAACAGAAATGGGAGCGGGGCTGAGGTGCACTTGTCCAGGGTCACCCAGTGAAGTTGGAAGAGAGCCAGAGCTAGAGCTTGTGCCTGTGTGAACTTTCTCTATTAGATATGATGCCTCCCTTGGAGCTTCATTCTGCCCTGTTTGACTTGTTGAGCTTTGCTGCAACAGAGAGCAGCCTGCTCTGAGCTGTGGCACTGTATGAGAAACAGGCCTGGTTCTGCCTTCGGACAAATCCTCACAACTCAGCCTTGGTTCCCTGGGCTGGGTCATAGCTAGTACTTTATCACTTGTCTCTGAAGTTGGGGATTCAGACGAGGGAAGACCCTGTTTTGGTATATGATTAAAGTGTGTGGATCTTTGAGTCTCTGTTTTAAAAATCCTTGTTGACTACGGAACTTTTCTTCCTAGATTCCAGAGACTCTATTTCTAGAGAACTCCCAGGCCCACTGACATGCTGACTTACTTGGAGGCTGTGGGCAGGGCTTCTGTATGTCTGCCCAGCTCCCTTCATATCTTGTCCCAGGTGTAGATACTTGTGGCAGAAAGGAAGCCAGTTCTAGATCTCATGTTGGGACAGAACTGATCAGAGCCCGTTAGGCAAAGAAATTTTGCAACATGTGGTCTGCATCTCTCTGGGGGACATGAGGTGTGATTTGGTAGCACATGGACCAAACATTTTTAAGTTTAAATGAATTAAAAATATTCTTAACATTGCACTCCTGGAGCTAATCAGAATTACCACTAGGACAAGTATAAAGCAGACATTTTATATCTAAAAGTGAGGTAATTTTGTATACAATTATTAAATTGTTAAGAGGACAGGTGAGAATATGGTAAAGGTTACATCCTGGGATGCTGTTCTGTTTAGTTTAAACTTACGTCTTAAAATCTCTAAGGAAAGGACAATTCTTGGCCCTACACATCTGTGCCAGAAGGATGTTTGTCCTGATTGCTCTCCTGCCTTTCATGCTTGAATTTAAGCGGTGATCTCTTGCTTATTTGTCCAAATGTTAATTCATTAACTCATTCACTTGCAGCTTTGTTTAGTGCCGAATTTTCTGAGCTTGGCTTTGTGCCAGAGCCTACCCCCTCACCTAGGAGACCAGCCAGGGCTAAATGAGGTGATGTAGCAAACACAGGGGTGATAGGAGCTCTGAGGAGGGAGAGAGGGACTCAGAGCGAGAATGGAAATGCCCTTGGAAAGCCAGCTTCCAAGAGCAAGGAAGGGTGTTTTGCTTCTGTGTACCACCCTCCCCATCTACCCCCTGTTGCTGTCATCAGAAAGCCAAGAGAGCTTCCCTTGCCTTCTCTCCCCTTCCTGGGCCTTGGGGTGATTCATAGATGTAAGGTGAGAGCACTGTTTCCATGATACTTGACAGACCTTTCCCTCCAGCTCTTGGCCTGTTCTCCTCTGGTCACATGAGTGACTGTCCCTTCTGTTGCTTGGGAGCAAGGCTGGGGATGCAGCAGAGGTAGTGGCAAGAGTTCAAGATCTGAGGCCGAGCAGTGTCCAGGGCTTATATCTATCACTTTTCCCCATGGGATTATGGGCAAGTTCCTTCATCTCTCAAAGCCACTGTAAAACAGAAGAACAATATGATTTGCAGGTGTTTCTGGGGTCCAAATGGATGCTTATGCAAAGTGCTCTGTTTGGTGTTTGGTACACAGTTATTGTAAGATGCTATTTTCTCTCGGCAAGTTTGCCTTTGTCTTTCTTGTCTCTTTTGACCGCATCTTCCTAGAAGGTATGTTTCTGAGTACGTGCGTTCTCTGAAAGTGTGTTTCAAGTGTTTTTGACCTTGAGCTACCATAGTAAGAAACACATTTTACATTGTAAGGTAATTTCCCATGTTAGTTTCATGGAAAGCACTTACTCTGACTCCTTGTGCTGCGTTTTCTCTTCTAGTTGTTTTCTGAGAAAAGTTACTGGACCCTTCTCACCGTAATGGGTCTTCATGCAGTCTGGAAAACAAAGGGCTAGTGTCTACTTGCCCACCTTGTGCCAGCCTGCTTCTGGGAAGAAGCTGCATGTCGTGTTTGATGGTCTGTGTGGTTCCATAGTGACCTCTGGTGGCAACAGGGCCTTTCTGCAAGTCCACTTGCACTGCCCGGTTTTGTTTTGTTTTTTTTTTGAACATGAAAGTACTGCTGATTCATTAACAGGTTAGTTACATACAACCTGAGGAATTTGTGCTCATACGTATCACTTTTGGCCACTTCTCCTTCTGCTTTTCCCCTCCCCTTCCCCCTCCTACTCTCAGTGCACTCCACATTCTTACTAGTGTGAGTAGAGAGGGAGATGGCCTTGGTGAGGTCCTTCTGTAGAGCTGTGCAGGGTCTTGAGGCTTGATAATTCCTGTTGGTCTTTTGTAATGACATATGACCTTGGGATCCATGGTGGCTCTCTTGGTCTTTTGTGTCCCAGCAGAGGGACTCCTGAGGAAGAGTGACTCATCTATCTCCTGTGTGTTTGACCCTCTTTCTGCATGGTTTGAGGGTCCAGTATGAACATGCACTGAAAGTCATTCCTCTCTCTCTCTAGTCAAAAGCCAGTGGAGCACACTGGCTACCAAAGAGGCCCAGCCAAAGACCAGGACCCCTCATGTGACATTGTCCTCCAAGCCAGTAGAGCCACCTATGCCAAGTCTTCAGAGTCACAGGAGCCACAGCCCTGGTGTGACTCAGGTGTCCACCCCGACTCCACGCCCCAGAGTGCATGGACTTTCTGGCACCCCCGCTTCCCATGGACCTGGGCTGAGGTGAGTGCCGGCCTCTGGCCTCTAACTGGGCCTGAGGTGGTACCCTCTGCCTTGGCAGCCTTGCTCTGGGCCACTACAGACTCCTGTAGATAAAGGAGGGATATATAAGGCAGAGACTGATGTGAACAGGAGGTACCATTGGTCGGGTCCAACTTGAGCTCCCAAGAAGAGACTGAGGATCCTTTGCTCCCAGCCAAGATAGACCTACGCTTCCCTTCCCCATCTCTTCCTCCATCCCAGCAGCTCCATTGGAAAGGTGGGATCCTCAGGTGGGCAGGGCTGCTCCCTCCAAGACCCTTCTGAGAAAGCTGGTATGGCTACCCCACTTCAGAAGGACTCCTGGCTCTTGTGATCCCCAGGGAGGGATCAGGGCTTACCCTGGGCAGACCTAACAAGGTGGCAGGGGGTGAAATTTTTTTTTGTGGCCACAGACGCATTTCTTTTCTTCTGTGCAGTAGCACACCACCGTTCAGTTCTGAGGAGGACTCTGAGGGAGATGCCGTGCATCGCATATCTCTTCAGCCTCCACAAGTTCCTTCCAGGACAGTGCCCCAGGCACAGGATGACTGGGATTGGTCTGACACTGACGTCTCAGAAGGGAATGACCGGTCCCCTGGCAAGGGCTCAGGTGGGCTGGCTTCTTCCGGTAAGTGCGACCACCAAGGTAGCCCTACTCCAGCAACACCCTTCTGTTGTCCTTGAGCCTTCTGATTTGGCATCTCTCCCCGTTTTGCCTTGGAAAGTATGGGCTTCCTCCCTCTCAGATGTTTTTCTGGGTTAGCAGAGACATCAGGAGAAAGCTAGAATTTGAGTGAGGTTTATTTTGCAGCTAGTTTCGTCACTGAGTAATTTCACTGTTTGAATTTAGGAGAGCTCACTCATCCTTTTTCATTCTTACCAGTAGCAAATAAACTGTGTGACCAGTCACACTGAGAGGTCAAAGCTTCATTCTGTTGAGGGTGACGGATCCAGGAATATCTAGGGCATATCTTTCCGTAAGGGCTGGATTGGTGAAACATTCAGTACTTGAGGCCAAAGTAGGAGTCCCTCTTGGCTTCTCAAATCCAGGTCTTGACTATACTTGTGTACCTAGTGGGCTAGCAGAGTAGATAGTGAGTGGGCAGATCTCAAATTAGCCTCAAACACTGGTTGCTGGTGCAGGGAGAGGGCCAGTGGGACAAATAATTGACATTGTTGTGAACCAGGGTGTGATGCTGTTCTACCCTTAGGACAGAATAGGGTGGTGGTGGGAGACTGAGCAGATCTTTTTCCTTTTTTGGCCTATCATGGTGGGTGGAGCACAAGTTCCTTTTGCTGTAGAAACTTGAGGCAGGAGAGAGAATGGTTTTCTTTTGCATTGTCCTTGCTGGCTGCCCACCACCTGCTCAGCTCTGTGCTGTCCTCTGCATGAGTGCTTCACTTCTCTCCACACAGCGCTGGCGAAGGAAGGCTGTACCACAGACTGTGCACAGTTCAACTTAGGATGTTTTGATTTAATGGGAGTTTGAAATAAATACACCTTCAATTTGTCCAGTACTTTATTGGGATGCTGTACAATGGCACTGGGCTGCAGCTCCTGGCCACCTCATGGTCACAAGGGAAGACAAGTGAACTCTACAGCATACTGTGTTGCTAAGCACTAGGGTGTTCAATAGATTCTGTATATTAGACACATTTTTGATTTATGGTATTTTCAGCTTGCACTGGGATTTGGGGCTATGTAATCCCATCATAAGTCAGAGAGTATTTGTTTATATCTAGCTAAGATGTTGCTATGGTTTAGATCTGGAGTGTCCCCTCAAAGCCTCATGTATTAGGATATTGTAGGATAACCAAGGAACCAAATGCTGTTGGGAGGTAGAACCTAGCTGGAAGGGGCAGACGCTTGAAGCTTGACCTGGAGGTATTGGATCAGTTTGTTGAGGTGGGCGGGGGGTGGGGGTGGGAGGTGGGGGGTGGGGGTTATTGTCCAGGATAGAGTTTTCAGGTGTGTGTTGTTGACTTAAAGGCCAGGTAGTAAGGGAAGGCATCCACTCAGGTTGTGGAGAGCCCAAGTACCAGCTTGAACTGAGTAAAGGAAAGAAGACATGTTGTTAGAGCTTTTTCCTGGGGAAGCTGTAGCCTTGCCTGAGTTTCCAGATTATCAGTTGACTCCTTCACTTGGCTCCTCCCTGACTTGGCTTTCTGTGAACAATGCTGTGAGAAGCTTTTCTCCAGTTAGACCTCTGCCATGTGCTTCCACTGTTGCTTGCTACCCATGTATGGAAACTGTGAGCTAAAATAAATCTTTTCTCCCTTGAGTTGTGGATATTAGGTATTCTGTCCCAGAAAAAAATAAGTAACTAAGATAGATATTAAAAATTAAGCCTCTGAGATTGAGATAATGTAATTGGTTTCAAGATCACATAATTAGTGTCCTGACAAGCTGAGATTCTGTGTCATGTGTTTTGAAGTTAATGTTTTGGAGCTGTTGAATGTCTTTTAAATTATTTACTGTGAGATACATTTTTTTCCCTCCCTAGGAAGAACTCTCTTTAGCTGTACTCCTAATTTGAAGCACCATCTGCTCAGTCTTCTGTGCTACTTGAATTTATTAGCACCACATTAAGGTTTTGTGGCACCAGATTAGCCTTCTCTGTGGTAAAAATAACCTCCAGGGCAAACCTTGATTACAACTGTAAGGGAAAACAGTTACCTGCAATGAACACTTCCACAGATACTGTTTTCTATAATTAACATAAATTAACATTTTGTTTTCTATCACTGGGAATCAAACCCAGGACCTCACACATGCTAGGCAGTTATACTACCACTGAGCTACATGTCCAAAACAAATATCTTTTTGTAACCAAAGGATAGTGAAAAGTGTGGTGTCCTATCAATAGGTAGATAGGTGGCACAGAAGATTAACAGTAAGTATTTTGGGTAGGCTGTCTTAGGTCTCCATATACAGTTTTTGGAATATAGCTACCCTTTAAATCTTAAAGGAAAATTGTTTGCCCTTTTCACTGAAGCAACAGACAGGAATTGAACTTGTTCACGAAGAGGATGTTATTGAAATGTAAGCCAAACTTTATGGTAATTGGAATGAAAACATTCCTTAAATCTATCATTTTTATCTTACAGGTTGCTGCAATGACTAGTTGAGTATTTTTCTTCTCAGAACAACTGAGTCTATCCCATTCTTTCAAGGTTTTCTTTTCTTTTTTTGAGATTTTATTTTAAAACATAGCAGGCTTCAGTAGCAACAGTCACATTTCATAGTCAAGTTGGGTTAAAGAATATGGAACTTAGAGCTTTGTCTTTCCAAATCTGTAAGAAAGTCTTGGGATTTATGCCTAGATTTGCAATTTGCAAATCTTTGCTCTTCATGAAAATTACAGGAGTTTGTCATATTCTTAACATAATCAAAGCCTGTCAGCTCCTCAGAATCCATCAGAATCAGATCTCTGCAAAAGTCTTGGTGCCTTACCTGACAGGGTAACTGTCTGGTAAGACTGTGAAGTTGACATGCAGGAGTCTTTAGAGATAGTTTTGACTTTGTCCCTTGCTTCCTGCTTGCCATTGTGGTAGAATTTTAATTCCTTTATTATATAATGAGGTGTTTGCACACAATGATGAATAAAGAAAATGAGCAACACAGAGCTTGGTACATAGGTCCTCACAAGCTTTTCTTGAATGAATCAATGAGTCAAAAGGTTGTTGCAGCTTTAGAATTGGGTCAGGCCACAGGCATTTGAATGTTAGAAATCTTATGCAGTTAGTTCCCTGCTTCTTGACTATATCTAAGGTCTGAGTGTCACCTTGGTTTATAAGGCATAGGAGCCTGTTGATGGTCTTTGTCATTGCCTAGCTTCCATTTCCTGCATGGGGTTCATAGAAGGTTGCTCCTGCAGCCCTCCTGTACTATTTGATATTTAATTTTCTTTTCTTTGTGTGAAGACATTCAAAGAAGGGCCTGTCTTCATGTTAGTCATGCTGTCCATGACCAAACTGAATAGAGGGCCTGCCTCAGGCTCTCGTTAGAGGGAAGAAAATTTTCCTAAGCCTCTGCCACTGCCATGTGATTAAGTTTACATAGTCACATTTTCAGAACATGCGAAGTTTTTTTTTTTTTTTAAACTGGAAACACATTATCCTGGTCCTTCTCTGTTTCTTTGAGGTTGCCCCTCTTTGAGATTGCCCTACCTTTTTCCTCCTGACCCTCTCCACACTCCGTGTCTACACTGGAGCCTGGACATGACTCACAAGGACTCGTTCTCTTGGCTTTTCCTGTGAACACAGCCACTTGTTCCCCTTTCAGGAACCCTGGTGCAGTCGATGGTGAAACATCTCCAAAAGCAGCTCGAGGCTCCAGCAAAGAAGCCTTCTGGAGGTGTCAGTCTCTTCTTAAGGCCTCGTGCTGGACCACAGAGGGCTTCCACACCAAAAAAGAAGCCACAGGTAGGATGCAGGAGCTTAGGGATGGCCCTAGTGTTCTTACAGAGCCAGCTCCAGGTTTGAGAGGCCTGAGATGAGGGTTGGGGGAACATCCAGCACCTGTCAGCTTTGGCCTTCATGGGACGCCACGTGACATTGTCTCAAATGTTTCACCTCATGCATGTAGCAAGATGGTCACTTGGGAGTTTTTTGGTGTCTTGTTAACTTTAAAAAGCCTTTTGGATTTCAAGAGCAGCAGCTGCTCAGCAGATTTAGTTTTTGGTCTCCTGATCTGTTTGCCTCTGAGAGCCTGTGGCCTGACTGTGCCTGGCTTCCTGCTGTTGCTCCTCTCTTCTCACTTTGTCTCTTCTACTGTGGGCCCTTGCACAGTTCTCACACTGCAGAGGATCCCAACGCAAGACTGCATGATGGGTGGACCCCCCAGGGACCGGCTCTGCAGCAGCAGTTCACAGCTCATCAGAAGCAATAACATGAAACAGGAGTCTAGATACTTTCGTTCTAAATGTTCAAGGCCATGCCTCATCTTGGAGTGCCTTGGTGGCTTTGCTTCCCTCAGGCTGTAGCTGAGAGCTCAGATGTGGTACTCCCTCAACCATTACCCAACCCTCCTCACTTCCCTTGTCTGCCTCATTAGGGAACAATCTGTATATTCCTTTTCTTAGGTAGAAAGATTTAGAGCTCTCTTTACCTTCCATTTATTTCTCATCTTTTCAGCAAAAAAGTTGCGTCTTAGGATGATGAATGCCACTGCCCTCACATTCTGAAGTAGTGGATAATGACTGAATTTTTTAAAAAAAATTGTCCTAGGGATGGAAACCAGGCCTCGTGCATGCTGGGCAAGTGTTCTGTCATGGAGCCTCTCATTCTTTGTTTTTTTGATAGAGTTTCTCTATCCCCTTCACCTTTTTATTACATAGTGTGTGTGGTTTATCATAGAGCTCATATGAAAAAAATCCCAGCTTGCCCCTTTTTCCTGTGGGCACACATACAAATTGCCCACAACAAATGAAGGCATTTCTATGAACAGGCTTGCTGCCACCGACTGGGTGGCTTCTGATTTGTTGGGCTTACATGCCAGAAAGAAATGCATAGAATAGCTTACATCAAAACCTTGGCAGCTATCAGGAGCACTGAGACCTCTGAAGGGGAGTGCCTGGCCTGGGTTATTACCATGGCCTGGGGTGGCCTGGTCCCTTGCAAGGCCCTGAGCTCTGCCATTGCCTGAAGCCCAGCCCCCTCTCAGGCTGACATAACCTGATGCTCCTGAGCTTCCTGCGTGCTCCTCCAGTCAGTGTTAACCAGGCTTCTCAGAGTCCGTCTAGAAGAAAGCACCCACTTCAGCTATTCTCTTAGACTGATTTAGTGCACCCAGCTCAGAAGCTTGCAAAGGTCAAGGTTCTGGGCTTGCAACTCTGGCAGTGTGTAGAGTTGAAATTTACAGTTTAAGTGAGAATAAGAACATTGAATTTTCAGGATATTCAAAATCATTTTGGCCCCAGGTGGCCTGAAAAGGCCAGAAGAGTAGCACCTCCTATTGCTGTCTTCCCAATCTGTGTTTGTGTCCATTTTCATGGTGTGATGCTGAGCTCTCTGCTGTCCTACATTTATCAAAATTCATTTTCTTTTCCTCTACACCTCCACAGCTTTCTGAAAACGAGAGTGACTTGGAAATATCTTCCTTGGAAGATCTTGCCCAGGACCTTGACCAGAGAGAGAAGCCAAAGCCCATGTCCCGCTCAAAGCTCCCAGGGAAGACTGATGCCAGTTCTTGGAGCTCTGGCCAACCCAGGGTCCCTGGCTGGTGACCTTAAGCAGGCTTTGCTGGCCGAGGGCCAGCCTTGTCATTTGGCTAGACCCAGCTTAGGGAACTCTCCATCAGAAAAGGCTACTGGGCCTTTTGCTTTGACCAAGAGGTCTCCCCTTGGAGAGAAGCAGAGTAGGAGACAGATAGGACCACTCTCTTCTCTGACGAAGAGGGACCCTGCCCCAGAGGGCCAGGGTTACATGCCCCTGGGTTCTAATGCTTGAGAAAAGGTTATAACAGGACTTCCAGGCAGTTTTCATTCACCATTTTAATGACCAGAGTGAATTAAAAAGAGTCGCTCTTCTTGAGCCTTTTATAAATCTGCAGGATCATATATGGGTTCCCACTGCCTGTCACTGATTGATCCAAGGTCAGTTATTGAGTATCTACTCTGCTGGGTTCTCCAGTCTCTCACTACTGAGCTGGGGTGCAGATACAGGGACGGCGTGTGGATGTCTACAGATACAGCCACTACTGGGTACTAGTCCAGTGACAGAGATAGGGGTTTTATGCAAATATAGAAGCCCAGGTGATCTTGGAGAACTTTCCAGAGTTGTGATGTCTGTAGAGACTGTTTGTGAGTGGGAAGATATGAGCCACTTAGTTGGAGCTATAGGTCCCCCATCGATCACAGATTTAATTTTTTGATACTATTTCCAAAATTAAGTTTTATACACAGCCATTGCGTTGTTAAGTGTGGAAAACACTAATTTATTGTTTAAATATAGCATTTAAATATTGCATTTAAATATAGCATGATGTATATAACTTTTTGTGACTTCTTCATTATTTTTTTTCAGGGGCTTCGGGTGGTAAAGAAGGGGTGGAAGCAGTATGAGTTTCCCTTGTGTTGGTTTACATCCTTTCAGATGCAGTTACCAAGGAGGAGTTAGGAAGGGGAGAGTCTTACTGAGGAGTCACACATGGGAAAGGTGGTGACTGTGGAATCAGGCAGAGCACAGTGAAGAAGGAAAAGAGAAGAGGTGGAGAGAAGTCCCGAGAGCCGCCAGACTGCAATGCGTGGCTCACAAGGTCTCTGCCAACACAGCTGGGAGCTTCAGAGTAAGAAGTGCTCACAAGGAGCACCTGCTGGGCAGGGCCTCCAGACCCTCCCACCTGCCCTTAGGCTGGCCATTGTCAGCCAACTTCAGTTTTCATCGCTGAACACCGCTTGTTATTCTCCGAAGGAAGACCCAGTGATGTACCTGCACATCTGCCATGGCAAGATCTATTTTTAACCTTTTATCTGTGGAACAATTTGAACACATGTAAGAATAGATGGAATAGCATGGAGAGCCCCTGTCCTCATCACTGGATTTTAGCCATTATCTCCTCAACTCGTGCTCACTCTTGTTTGATCCATTACTAGACCTCACTCCGTCCAAGCTTTTTGGGACCTCTGGTGTTCTGACTGGGCTAGGCCCCAAGGTTTTCCTAAGAGGAACCAGGAAAGGAGTGATAGAGGAAAGGCATTGAAGAGAGCAGAAGGGATCTGATGGCAAGGTAGGTATGTTAATACGAACACGCTATTCAGTGAGGGTAGAGGCGGCTTGTGGGAAGCATTGTGTGGTCATTGCAGCCAGCACAGCCCTGGTGGTCAGGGGAATTCTTTTTGTGTGTCTCATATCATTGAGCAGCTGAGAATGTGTACATTGGAGGATCTCAGTGGTTATGGCGGAAAGGAGGAAGAAGGGGCAGTGAGTATGGAGTGGTGGTGGGGTTTCTCTGCCTCTTAGGATTCTGCCAACAAAGCCACAGTTTCTTCTATTCACAGGCTTTGAGCAGGAACATGTATGTGCTGCCTATTTCATCTCTCCATCACACTCTGAAGCCACATAGTTCTGAGCACACCTCCGCTGTTAGCTCCTCATATCACACATGTGCCCCGAAGTCTCCATTTTGGCCTCAGGGTTACCTCTGACACTGGACGGTTATGCAGTCTGCTTCCACGTGCAGCCTGGACTTGTGGGAGAGTTGACACTCAGGCTGGCCCATGACTACAGTGGGATGGAGTTGGTAATTGCTCCAGTCTTCTCATGCATCTGTATGACAGTTGTGGAGGCTAAGAGGTACAATGGCTGGCCATCTGAAAGCCAGAAGCTGAGGGAAGCCGACAGTGTGGCTTCATCCAGTTCTGAAGACGTGAGAACCAGGGCAGTCTACAGTTCACTTAAGGCCAAAGATCTGAGACCTTGGTGGTGGCACTGTTACATCTCCCAGAGGTTAGAGAACTTGGGGTTCTGATATCCGAGGACAGTATAAGAACCGTGTCCCAGAAGGAGAGAGAAGGAGAGAGAGATAGAGAGATTTTTTTCTGAGCTCTCAGCCAATTAGATGGTGGCTGCCCACACTGGAGAAGGTTGGATTTTCCTTACTCCATTTACTGGTTCAAAGAAAACACTCTCACAAACTAACCCAGTAATAATAGTTTGCCAGCTACCTGGATATCTTTAATCTCATCAAATTGACAACAAAAATTAACTATTGCAGCAAGATTTGTAAGAACTGTGAGGAATATGTAGCAAAGTTTTAAATTTATATAAATAATAAGATTGATGGAGGAAAATTAGACTACATAGATAATCAAAAAGAACGTAAGTTAGAATGATTACCAGATTCAGAGTCAACTATTAACATCTAGCTGTACATACACTGATGAAAACATTTTTTCCTTTCTAGAATTCACTTGCTATATTCATTCACTTGTTTGACTTTGCTCCTTGAAAATAGATTACAAATATTCTTACATTAGTACATACATATCATCATAGTTATATATAATGGCCACAAGTATTCCAAGGCAAAGATTACAAAAATTTAACCAGTCACTTCTACTTGTTGCTTTTTATAGATCATAAAGTGATTAAAATGTTTATACACATTGTTGTGTAGTTGATTAAGCTTTTCTTAGAACAAATGCTTCGACTTGAGATTGCTGCGTCCACGTGATAATGAAATCTATGACTACGTGTCAGGCTCTTTTCCAAGTTGCTTATGAATATTAACTGGTTTACCCTTCCATCAACCCTCTGTGGTGGATGCCACTGCTGTATGCATTATGTGGTTGAGGAATGGAGACACAGAAGTTAAGGAACTTGTTTTGAGTCCTGCTACAAGTTAGTGGTGCAGCTGGGCTGTGAGCTGAACAGTGTGGCCCTGGAGCTGTGGCCTCTAATCCCTGTATACTTTTGTTACATATTGCCAAATGTTCTTCAGAAATTTTGAACAAGTTTAATGTTTGCTACGCACAAGAGGGTAATTTTTGCATGCTCTTGCCACTCGAAGTATTCATCCTTCAGTATGTGGCAATGTTATATCTGAAAAATGAAACATTATCTTATAAAAATCTGCATTTTTTAGACTTCTTCTAAGGTGGAATTGTTTGCATATTGATAACATCTATTTCTTCTAGGAATTACCTGTTCATATTCTGTGCCCCCTTTTGTTAGTTGATTTAGTTAGTTTTACTTTATTTGTGTTTTCTTTTTTTATTATGGAAAACTCAAGTATGTATAAAAGTAGAGAGAATTACATGTTGACCTCAGGGTGCCAATATCTTGGCTTTAACAGTCTTGTTTCTCGGTATCTCCATCCAAAGACTTCCTGAAAACCATGTTTTATATACAGATATTTGTTTGTGTGTCTGTAGAATACACATTTTTCAAAAATAATCATTTTTCTATTGCACTATGACAGAAATTAATAAGATTTTCTGAATAACATCAAATATTCAGTATCCCCAGCTTCTCTATTTTTCTACACGTTTATGTCTCTTTTTAATCTACTGATTCCTTTTTCATTTCTCTCTCTCCTTTCTTTTCCTTTGCACATTTTGTGTTTCTTTCGTTGTTGCTGAAGAAATCAGATTATCTTGTAGAATTCTTCCTCACCTGGATTTTGGTGGTTGATTACTGTGTCAATGCATTCCTCTTTTCCCTGAATTACCTATAAATTTGTTGTTAGATCTGAATATTCGTTCAAGTTCATTTTTTTTGGCAAGGCTCTTCAAAGGTGGTAAGTAGTGTGTACTTCCATCAGGAGGCTCAGAACACCTGGTTCTCTCTTATGATGTTGAGGATGGCATTCCTGACAGATATTGATGGTCATTGCCTAAACATACATTGATTAGGGATCTCTGAAATTGTGACCTTCTAATTCTGTTATTTCTTTGCCATTAAGTAGCTAAAATAATACAGTTACTATAGATAAGGTTGTTAAAGGCTTGATTCTCTTTCCTTTAAAAAATACTGAGTTTGTTTCCTAATATACTCCATAGGTACCATATGGCATATGGCCTCATTCTTTTTGTTTAAATCCATTGCAGCTTTTATCTTCATCGATGCTGAGCTTGTCCCATGTTGGTCATGTTGGTTCTTCATGTCTTCGTGTTGGTTCTTGGGTCCTTTTGACATGACTTTGGTCTGGCAGCTTTCTTATTATCTGGTTTATCTTACACATTTCTTGTGGTAGGTTTGAAATTAATAATTTATCGGGAGAATCCTGGTTTCATTTAGAAGGAAATTGTATTTATAGATACAATCTAAGTGCTGGAGGTACTCATTGATGCCAGACCCAGTACAATATCTAAGATTTTTCAGTGAACAGAGATAGAAAATACCAGTAAAAAATACATTATGAGTCTATACTGCATGTGTTCATATTGCCCATTCAGGTTCATGACTGTAGGATTTTAATTTTACCTCGTTGATCTAACATCTGTATCTCTTTTCTTCCATACCAAAATCCTGGTTCTTAACAGTAACAGTCTTAGAAGAATAGCAGTACAAACCCAGCTGTTCACAGGTGGTAGTGTGTACACAGTATAAGTACCAACGACAATTTAAAATTCATATTAATATTTTGAAATTCTTGTCATTAATATCTCTTCTAGTCAGATGCCCACTTAAATTATCATGCTTTAATGTTGCTCAGAATATTCCTTCTCTGTGGTCATGATGCTGAATACTTTCGTTTCCTTTAATTTTTAGAGATTGCATTGTTATTATTTAATGTCGTATTGCTTTTGACTTCTTCACGTATTGAAAATATTAATCCTTGCCATGCATGTTAATTTTTTTCCTTTCTGTCAGGTCATTTGTTTTTAGCTTCATTCGTGGGGTTCTTTGCTTTAGAGGCTTTAAGTTTTAGGGTCTAATCAGCCTGTGCCACATATTATCTGCTTTTGGTGTCACATTAGGGAAGCTTTCATTATCTTGAGACTTTTACATGTCAATCTGTGTTCTAATTTCCTAGCTAAAAATTTGCATATTTAGTATATCTGGATTTTTTGGGAGTGTTATTTGCAAGTTAGAGATTTATCTTAATTCTACAGTTGCCAGTTACTTCAAAAGCTATGCAATAAACTATCCTTTCTTCATTTAAAAATATTTCTGCTTTATCAAATACGCTATTGTGTGCACTCAGTAGGTTTCTGGAATTTTTAAATTTCACCAATCTGACTGTGCTGGCACTGTCATTACACTGTTTTTACTTTTATATTTCTCGTTTTTATTATAGTAAAATATATAAGAATATTTTAGCTACTCTTAAGTTTTGAGTTCTGTGGCACTAAGTATATTGACTTGTCCAATCATCACCACAATCCACTTCAAAAAATTTTTATCATTCCAAAATGAAATTCTATACCAATTAATAACACCCCATACCTAATTCTTGTTAGCCCCTGGCAACCACCCTTCTGCTTTCTGTCTGTTGAATTGGACTACTTGAGGGACCATGTATAAAATGAATTGTGTGATATTTGTTCATCTGTGACTAGCTTATTTCATTTAGCATAATGTCTTCAAGGACTATGTGAAAGAAGGATGTTAAAGAATTTTTTTCCTTTTTGGGTTGAATAATATTCCATTTTATGTATGTACCACATTTTATTTATCCCTTCATTGGTGATGCAACACAAAGGAATGGCAAATATTTGAAGTGGCGGAAATGTTAATCATCCTCATTTCATCACTGTATATTGCATACATGTACTGAAATATCACATTGTACCTTATAAACGTGTACCATTTTTATGTGCCAATTAAAAATAGAAAAAAATGTACTAACAAATAATAAAAACACACTTACCATTTGATACAGCAGCTCCACTTTTGGCTATCTGCCCAAAGAATTGAAAGCTCTCTGTGGAGGGAGTGCTTCTGGCTCCTTGGCCCAAGGTGATAGACTGACTTAAACTTGCTCTAGCTTCAGTTTTATTTTGTGTATCCATCTGGTACCTACCACATGGTGGCACTGTGGGCTACAAATTTATGCAAGTGATTTTTACATATGAACTTAACAGCAAGAGGGAAGTTGGAGTTGGGCAGGACTTGCAAATGCTTTTGTTCAGCCAGGAAACTCTGTAACTGAAACTCTGTAACTGAAACTCTGTAACTGAAAAACAAAACAAGCCCCTCAAACCTTTAAAACTAGGGAATAGAGCAGAACAGAGTATGCTTGCTTTTCTGCTTAGTCAGGTATTGGCAAGAGCTAGCTGAGGTCCTTGAACAGAAAAGGCAATCAACATATATTGGCGTTAGAAGTATAGCTCTGTAGTAGAGTACTTGCCAAACATGTGTGTGGCCTCCTTCAGTCTCCAGCATTTCAAAAATAAAAACCAAAGCCAAATATTGACAGGTTTTATAACCTGTATCTGCATTTAAGTGAATTCCTTGTGAGGAGCTTTTCCCCAACCTGGAAGTATCTAATAGACATGGCAATCCCACACTGAAATATCATCATGATTCTATGGTCTCTTCAGTTGCTGTACCATTCTCTCTCTCTCTCTCTCTCTCTCTCTCTCTCTCTCTCTCTCTGTCTCTCATAAATAGATCTAATTGACTTGCCTATAACTGCTGTATCTCTTTTCTTCATTCTTATAACTGCTTAGATTATATCCAGGCCTAACTGAATCTCAGGTTTGGCTGACATGCCCTTGATCTGTCCTTGACCTACCATCCATACTTTAATTTCCTAGTACACACACACACACACACACACACACACACACACACACACACACATCACCACATTTTCCATTATCTTTACAGCCATCGCCATCTTTAGCATCACCTACCACCACTGCCACCATTAGTAACTCCAGGACTATCTCTATTACGACCTCATCACCACCAACACCACCCCCACCCCACCACAACTAACACCACCACCATTATCACCACCATCATAGTACTAGTTAGCTTTCTGTTGCCATAACAAAATACCTAAGATAAGCTAACTTACAGAACAGAGAGGCTTACTTACTTCATGGTTTTGGAGGCTGGAAGTCCAAATGCGATGATACAGCCTATTGAAAAGGTTTTACATTGACTGTGTCACCAGTTGCTATCAATTGGAAGATTGCTGAGTTGTTATTTCTTAAGTAACGAAAAATCACATTGCCAGACAGTAAGTCAGGGGAAGGGTAAGATCCCACACTCCCTTTTGAGGGCAGTATCTTTATTACTTTCTCACTGCTGGACAGAAAACCTGCTATCTACAATTTAAGGCAGGGAAGATTTATTTGAGCTCACAGTTTCAGAAGGTCACATACATGGGTGGCTGCCAGTGGTGCACACATGTGGAGGAGCAGCTGGAGAGCTCCTCATGGCATGACAGACAGGAAGCCAAGTGAGAGAGGAAGGATGGAGTTAACTTCTTAAAACCTGAGCCAGAAATCTGAAATTTCTGGTTCAAGCCCCAGTGTTCTGCTCCCTGCAGCCAGTATCCTACAAAGCACATCAGTATCCTACAGCATCCAGATACATGAGTTTTCTGGGGACACTTCTGATCCAAACCATAACATTGTGCCCCTGGTCTTCAAGATTTGTGTCTACCTCCTTATGAAAATGCATTTAGTCCTTCTCTAAGTGTTGCTAAAACTCTTAGTTACAGCTCTGCTAAGAAGTCCAAGTCTAGAGTCTCCTCTGAGA